>JAHLKC010000053.1:0-236384 GCA_025449115.1 Chytridium lagenaria
GATGCGAAGCTGACAGCTCCATCCTCGTCTCTCTACCGCATTGGCATGCTGGGGTATGCCAACCTTGGTGACCTCGCCTCCGTCGAAGCTCTTGCTTCTGCCTTTGACAAACAAGGTGATGCACATGTTGAAATCCTTAAGGCCAATCCTGAGTCCTCTGCTATCTTGGCCAAGGTTGAAGAACAGTCATGGAAGGAAGGAAGAGCCCTTGCTTACCATAGGACGCTTGAATTTCTCATCAACGCCTGCTCTCCAGCCTCTGTGAGGAAGCTTGCCTCGGGCATTGTTCCGAAATTACCCGCCTCGGAGCTCTCCACTGTGCCTGTCGCATTCTTCGAGTCCATGGTGACAAAGCACGGGATTGTGCCCTCTGAAAGGGCGCTTCACCCTCTTATTACCTTTTTGTGCAATGAGGGGCTTGACAGCGACATCAAGATTAGAGAGCAATTGGCACAGGGGTTGACTATTTTGATGAGGGAGAGGAAGCTTAAAAGGAGCAATGACGTTTTACAACATTTAGTAAAGGCGTTTGGGAAGGATTCGGAGGTGGCTAAGCTGTACTCTACGCTGTTGGCGTAAGAGACATTAGAAAAAAGAAATAAATCCTAGTTTTTTGTTGTTGCTTATTAGTGTATTTCTCTATCGTTTGATCATGTACTGTTCATATGAATTTACAATCCCTTGCACGGCCTCAAAGCTCTCGTCAAACAACGCGTCCACGTCCCAATTCGACCCACTTCTTGCGTTCCAATGTTTTCCGGTACCAATGTACATATGCCCCAGCCTCTCTTAAAGCCCTCGATTTCGCTAAATAGGTTCGACAGTGTGAAGCGCGTCCGAAGTATTAGCGCAAAGGATAAGCGACCGTAGCTTCGATTTAAGGTCCGTGGCTTCATAAACACGAAGACAGAAATGTAAATACACATAATAAACGCTTATATAAAGGAAAAACAAGATTTCAAATTGATGAAATAGATAGAAGAAATGGCACTAACTGTAGCAAGACGACACGCGAAGGTCTAACTCTACCCCATCAAGTGCAGGTGATGGAGTGCCCAGCTTTAGTTTAACCTTACTCTCGATGGCATTAACGGCACAAGGTATTGAAGGTAGTGCTTTTCTGTAGGGCCAAAATTCGGGACCGATGCCACCTCGAACAACAAGCCTGGATCGAATGTACCTGCATGAATTTAGCACATAATTTACGATAATATTTTCGATATGACACGATTCTTACGTCCTTTTAACCATATTATACGGGGTCGGAATATTTTTCAGCAGATTTGTTGTAACATCACTCCAGCTCTCTGATGCATTCTTCGGAAGGCTAACGATATACTCAATAAAAGTGAGCATTAGCTTACAGACTCACCCATGATTCGGATCTGCGCCTTTCGCGATGTGGGATGAAAACACACTACTAATCTTGCATCCGGGATCAGGAACCAGAGCTTCAGTAAATTCTCTGAAATTGAACCTTTGCGCTCTAAAACATGTCAAACCTTATCCGCTGAAATGAATTACTTTGAATGTTCTATTTCACCCGATACGAGCCTCTCTGCTGGAGTGGTTGGAAGCAGAAGACCTGCCATAGCTTGCGCTATGTAGTCATTGATATCTGTAAGAGACACCCTATCCTCAGCCTTTCTTCCTGCCGAGCCGTTGCCTTTCATTATTTAATTCCTGATGAAACGGGGGAAAAAAACTTACGCCTTTGGAAGTGGGATTCATACTGCTTTGTCACAGCAGCCATTGTGACATCGTTTGGAAAGAGCAAAATCAAATCCGATAAACTAGAAAGTAAAAAGTAAAGAGGGCATAAGCCTCATTTGAATCAGAATTCAAAAGCCACGTGCCTCTGCATCCATCCAAGCGATAAGACTGAATTGTAGTGTTGTAATGCTGTCTCACCCGAAGAGAAAGGCAGTATTCTGGTTTCATGTTATACACACAGTCATCGAAAAAAGAGAAAGTAGAAACTAATTCAAGATATCCTTACGAGCAATTGATTATGGTGGATTTTAACGATTCTGCTCTCAGCTCTTCCAGTATCCTTTAATTTTGTGTCAATACAAACATTTTAGCAAATCCTCTCACCTTGATCCTAAACCCGAACCGGTCCCACCAGCGACGCTTTAATCACTTTAGGATGCTAGCTCGCAATCAGAGTCTAACCTGTGAACTAGCATGCATCCAGGATTATGTTCATCCGACTTCTCCAGCGTAATCCTAAATGCCTCTAAAGTGGCTTCAAGTCCATTTTCATCCCAATACCCGTAAGCCCAGTTATTCCCTCTTCCAGTACTCCCGCAATCCACAATAGTTGTCCTACCAGTAGCCATTGCGTCATTGTTGTTCTTGAGCACTCGGGACCATGTCTGGCAATGGTAGTCAACGAATGGGTTTTAGCAAAGATGGTATAGATTTTACTTTTCTCTCGGTATCGACGACCACCTGGTCTACACTGCAAAGGACATTGGAATATTTGCCACCATGCTGCCTTCTGAAACGTACAGGCAAACAAACAATTAATTTACTTTATACGGAGGTTGGGGTCACTAACTCTAGCTCGAGTTGCTTTACAATAGCCTGGCCGACCTGGATCCCACACTGCCGAGGGGAGCGAGAAAGAGAGGGAGAGGGGAATGTTTACATAAATATCACATCACACGAATAGCTGCACAATCCAGCTGCTTGCCCACACCTGGCCCACTTGCAAAAGGATCATGCCTGCATCGGATTTCGAATGTCGGACGAGATTTGCATTGTGTGCCACCCTCAATCCAACCTTTGATGTGAAGACTGTGGATACGCTATAGTTCACGTACATAAAAAGCATGAATCAGCAACAAATATCCGACAGAAAGTCACCGAGTTTGATGGAGAAGTTATAAGAAAAAGAGGAAAATATATAGATAAAATGTATGGTAGAATAAATAGATGCTTACATGGGTCAGAAAGAGGTCGTTTTCGCGACGAATCTGATATCGCCGAAGGATCTGCGTACAGAGTCTGGTTCCGTCCATCGCGATTCGCATTTGGATTGTTGAATGCATAATCAAAGGAGTCGGGATGTGACGTTTGATAATTCATTCCAGGAAAGATTGAATTCGACGATGATGACGATGACTGCGTTTGTGCAGTCGTTTGACGGGCGTACGGGCCTGACATCGACAGCAAAAGTGATTGTGGCGACACAGAAACGGTCTGCACCATCGAATTAGAGGCTGCAGGCACCGATGAGTTATTTGGACGATTGAGAGACGAATGCATATAATCCGTAAAGAGAGGGTAATGAGGGAGGGAGGTCGAGCTTAGATTTGGTGACGATATTGGCATTGCGGGTTGTTGGGGATGGGATGAACCCTGCCCCATCCCAAGAAGTGGATGCTGAAGAGACGAGAGATTTTGATACGGATACCCTGAGCCATTTTTTGTCGGTTGCTGACTAACGCTTACAATAGTCCCGCTGGAAGTTTGTTGAAGATATCTAGGAGGCTGCAAGGATGGTGTTGGTGGTAGGTGCAGAGTATTGCTGAAGTGAGTGAGCGATTCTGAAGGTTTGTCGGAACCGTAGGAAGTTGGATGCGATGAAGTGGAGGCCAGCTCCGTCTTTATCGTATGAGAGTACTTTGAAGATGGAACAGGTTTTCGATCCTCTTCACTATCGCTTGTTAAGTCAATGACTTCTACCTGATTCGTCGGCTTTTTTGTTGCTATAGAACTATGAGACATTGACACATCCGTTTGTACTGTTACCTGAAGGAAGAGACGTATGTTTCGCGGGTTGAGTAGATAACGGCGCATCGAAGTCATCATCATCAATAAGAACGGTCTCATCACTCCCTAAATCCAGTTTGCTCATCTTTGCCAATGACATCATACTCTTTGGCTCCGGTTCACCAACAAGGATCCAACTTCCGTCTTCACGTAGTTCTGCAGACTCAACAGAATCCTTTCCTTTAGCCTTCTCTAAAAGCTCCTGAAAAAAGCCATCCACAATGAGATTTTCATATAGGGCTGATTTCGAACAGATAGGGCAGACCCAAGTCGGAATCCGTTCGTTCAAGGTCAGATATGTTAATAAATCAAAACATTGAATGTGTTGACATGTTGAAGCACGTGATGGTACTTGTATCCGACAGTAAGCCACAGGATCTTTCAGAGATACCATTTGAGAAGTTGCAACAACCTCATCATCATCCACTACTGCCCGCGCTCGTAGTTCCCCTTTAATGAAAATTAATATAATGCTCGCTCATGTAAACGAAAAAGATCTGTCACGGACATAAAACTCACTTTCTGCCACGATCTGCTGCTTGGATATGCTCTTTGAACTAATGATATTTTCCAAAATCGACGTGACTGCGTACTTCCGTGTGAGTTGCAGACTTAGTACAAAGCGCCTCGAAGTTTTGTGGTATTTCAGCTCGACCATATTGATTGTCCCCGAGTTTCTCACAATGTAGTTATTTTAATTCTGCAGGCTTCGCAGTCCATGGTTTTCCTTTGACGCCTAAATAACTCTAAATCTTATGGTTAGTTCTAAACTTCGGCATCAGACTCACGTTCGAAATAGTCACCGAATTCACGGCTATGATACAGCTATGCGTTGAACTTTGACCATTGGGCAAGGGAGGCCCAGGTGGTGGGTACTCTAGTGGAACTCCAGATACGTATGCTCGTCGTGGAAAAGGAACAGCTGTGTCGCCATTTTCAGGTCCAACAAACAGCATCAGCTGTTGAGGAGGTTGAGTCGAAGATCCCTTTATCTTCTGAACCTGGTCGTTGGAGAGTTGGAATCTCACTTCCGTCTGGCCTGTCGAGCCTTTTTTAAATTAGTTATCCTTTCATTCCCACGCCAGCGCTCGACTTACAGTCAAAAGTCTTAGACACCACATGCTCCGTAATGGTGAAAAAGGGCGAGTCCCAGAACCTAGGCGGTGTTGAAATACGGCCACTTGTAGGGTGTGCGGATAGCACTTTGGTCGGTCTCGACGATGTTAACATGTGCATTGGCATAGAACCTGGGGGCTTCTGAATGACTTGCGGCTTCTGACCGACTTGAGAGCCAACCAACAGTCTGAGCTTTGGAAGACCACCTATCTGCCCCGAATCTCCACTACTAGCCGGTCTAATTCCTTAGAAGATCCATTTCCTGGCAAGCAATCCTTACCTAATCCCTGTAACCTCAAAAAACCACTGAGCAAAGTCCTCCAATTCTCCCCGTTGCCGTTTCCTTTCAATGAGAGCCTCAAGTCGAGATTGCAGTTCAGTCTTATTTCCGCTGACTTTTTCCCGTCCTCTTTTAAGAATATCTTTCATTTGCTGATTCTTAAGGCTCAACACATCACTTTTCAGCTGCTACAAAGACGATAGAATGATCGCAATTGTAAAGAGAGATTTAAAATATAGCCAGCGTAAGATTAAGACCGAAAACCACCGACGCTACTCACTGCGTAGTTCAAGTCTAGGTAGGATTGGGACATGGATCGATGCCCATCGAGCACTACTGGGGTGTACGTTTTTTTTTAATTTCAAAAATGTCGTCAGCACAGAAACTGCGAGAGAGGCATCTGCGAGTCGGGGGTTCGGACTCACCCCTTTCCCATGCTTCAAGGGCTGGAAGGACTCCAAAGTCAGCGCGAAAAGTGCGCAAGGCTCCCATAATGGAGAGAATTGCATCGGCGCCGTCAGATTTGATTATTTCGTTTAATGATAGTGTGTCTTCAGTCGACTGGGATGGGCTGATGCAGAGGGTCAGGTGAGGAAACCCTTGCCACTCGATCGTTCTTTTTTACCATTTTGAAAGCACTGCACTTGGAATATCCTTGAACTTTGTTTTAATGGGCATCAAGGTCTACAAAGGGGAGGCATTTACAGACGAAGTGTACGATTTATCCTGGAATAAACTTACGGCTAAGGGAAAGTTTGAACGAGAAAGGGAAAAAGAATCAAGAATGAACGCGATTGTAGGCCCTTTTTTTCTTAATGGAATATTCAACAGCTTACACTTCGAAAGCTTTTTTTTTATCGAATTGATATTGATTGCGTTGAGCTTTTTGAATATTTTATTTGTTCTGAACAACTCAAAGTCATACACCCTGCTATTTCAGCCAACTCAGGTACTTTTTCTATTGTTAATAAGGGCTTACGTGATAGCCACCTTCAAATGATGTTACAGATGAATTCATGGAAAGTCAAATCCAGGAATGCGAGAATGGTCATGGTTGACGTTAACACTCGATTTCCCGCTCTGGATGATGTGAGTAGTGACGAAGACGAAGGCTTTTCAAATACGCCCTCGCGATTCTCAATTGGCCCCTTGAATGCAAGGAAAAGGCCGCGTGCTCCTCTAGATAATCCGGAGCCTCGATTGGAACCTCGTTGGAAACTATTCGTATGGAGCCCACCTGAGTGGGGTCTGCATTTGCTCCGGTAGGAAATGCTTGTATATATTTGGTCTGATGAGATACAGCTGGTTTTCACCTGTCAAGGCTTTGTTACTTTTTGGCTGTTCGAAAACAAATTGGATGTTTAACATTTTTGTTGCTCTTGTCTCCGATGCTATGGTATGTTGACTTCCTTCTTTAAAATACCTTACTGGTTCAGCTGTATATGATTATGCAAGCTCACGAGGACAGAGTACGCGACAACGAGATTTTGCACAAGCAAATGAATATGGAGTACAATCGATTTATTTATACAATGCCGCCCTTCCGACCCAAATCCACTCATGCCGTTGGTGGAGATGAACCATGGAATGGAAAATGAATTATTTGGGCATTATGTGTTTTTGGTTTTGAGAGAGGGTATACTTTTGGCATGTGTTGCTTTCAACAATTATACATGTGTGTTCTCTTGTTGAAAATCTTGTTCATGAGGCACTATTGAATCTTCGTATCGAAGCTCGAAGTCCTCGAAATGGGGTTAAATGCCTGTTGAATTTTTCACCTACTCTCCAACCCGGATGCCGGTGCATGTTGAGGTTCTCATGTGAATCCAATACGGCTGTTGAACTCTGACTTGGCTTAAAGCTTTGAAGGCGTAGTAGCCCAGGCGGAATGGGAGGTTGCCGAAGTACGTTTAAAGCCTTCTTAACTGCAAGATCCTCGTGCAGTGACTTCGATGTCCCGATATGTCCACAGCCTTCAGCGCCTAATCTGATCATGTCGTCTATATGAATTATGATGGACGAAGGTTTCTGTTGGGTGTCAAAGTTAAGCCCAAACTTATATTTGACAACAGCGAATATTCCAAATCTATGCATCGAGAGCTTTCGACAGCCTTCCTGCCTAGGTGATTTAAGTAGAAACGAAAAAAATACAAGAAGTAATTAGAAACCTATACAAGCATTAAACGCACTTTTCCCAGTTTTCCACAGCTGATGCTGTTATGAAGCAATTGACGTAGTGGCGACTATCTGAAACCTCGCAAACAACGCCGGATGCGTCGATGGAGGAAATCTGTTTAAAGCCGTCAGTCCTGCCTCCCCGACAGTTTCGTACATATAGTATTTGCAGCCGCGATCCTCTGGCACTTGGGGTCGCGAGGTGAAGGATATGTCCTGGTCCTTCCCAAGTTCCGTGCGCCTCTTGCGCCTGACAGCAAAGGTTCCTTGAAAGCCATGGTTTGAGCACCCCACTCATACACAAAGAAATTGTCCAGAAATCGATGCCATGATCTCTCGAATGCTCTCGTTGTTGTTGTGGGGAACCACCACGGTCTTTATCCTAAGGGCCTTCATCGCGCCCATAATGGACCCAGCAGGATGCAGGATGACATTCATGTGGCCTGGCTACGTTGATATACCTGTGGACTCTCGGTTGTCGAAAAAGTACTCGCTGGTCCTGTTTAAGGAACGTGGTTTTGATTCTTCTGACGAGGTTGCATTAAGCTGTTGGCGATCATTTAACAATACTCCAGCCTATGGGGATTCCAGTCCTGTTCATTCCGGGCCATGCTGGTAGTAGTCGGCAAGTTCGATCTCTAGGTTCGGTTGCAGCCCATGTTTTCGAAGCACTCAAAAGCTCTAACAAGAGCATGGAGCCTTTCGATTTTTACGCAGGTTTTGGTTATTGTAAAACCGTCTGGCTAATAATTCATTTAGTTGACACTGGAGATGAATGGACAGCTTTATGATATATTAATTATGGAGCAAGCAGAATTTACAAATTCTGCAATTTCTGTCATTTTATCGCTATACGAAAAAGGGAGATTTGGCGTCAAGCCGAAATCCGTCATATTGATCGGACATTCTATGGGAGGAATCGTTGCCAGAACATTATTCACTCTACCGAACTTTGTGGAGCAATCTATCAATACCATTGTTACCCTCGCAACTCCTCACGCGAAACCTCCTATCCAATTCGATTATAGCCTAGTGAATCATTACAATCGCTTAAGAGACTTTTGGAGCACTGGATTGGAATTCGGATCTTTGAGGAACATTTCCGTCGTATCAATTGCGGGGGGCAACCAGGATACTTTGGTGCTTTCCGAGACAACAGAGGTTAATGGTTTCGTACCGTCGCGGAATGGTTTTGCTGTGTTTTCTACGGGAATACCCTTGGTATGGTCTCCAGCGGACCATCGTTGCATTTTATGGTGCAACCAACTCCTTCAGAGCATCATTTACAGCTTATATGACATTATTGATGTGAGGTCTAGCTTTAAAACAATAGACTTAGAGCGCCGTACCAAAGCATTTGGCGATAGATTAAAGCATCGTTTTATTGAGATGCAAAAGCCTATTGGCGAAGGTTTGTTTCCAATACTTATTCTAACTAATAGTTTAATAAGGTTTTCAAACCTTATCAACCTTAAGCCATATGCCAAAAAGCAATTTAATCGATGTTGGCCATATTATGCATAAAGCCTCAAGTAACAAGGCACAAGGAATTGGAGTGAGCCTCAATGAGTCAATTACAACCATTCGACTTCTTTGGGATCTACGAGATGAAAAAGAATTTTCGGAAACTAAGCTTCTGCATGTGTGTGGGAATACGGGAGAGAAAGACAACCAATGCAGGCCACAAAACATAACTTTTGACCGGATCCCAAAATTCTTCCCAGCTTTCAAGAGAATGCGATATTGGCATATGCTGAATTCCAGTTCGCACCAATTTTATCAGAGCCAGCATTAAGATTTCAAACTGGGGAGTTTTCGCCGGGATCTAAGGCCTTTATCTTACTTGAAAAAGAGAGAAAACCGGTACATTTTCATTGCACCCCTGTTTGGTAAGAATTGTTAATTCCTTCAGCAGTTAATCTCAAATAGAAGAAAATTACCCTTTGAAAGAAAATTTCGGGGTCGAGATTGATGCTTCTTGCATTCGAACATCTCTCTTCCGATTTACTTTTTTGCTAGTTCAAGATTGTCCGGAAGGTCAGGGTTTTGGTTTGTTGGTGAGTTTCTTATTCTTATGCAGGCGAGGAAGAATTCTTCACTCTAAACCAAAAGTCCATTTCCGAGGAGAAATTTTATGCATATGCAAATGTATCAGAAATTATATTGGACACACACGAAAACGCTATGAATACGAAGTTAAAACTCTGGAATAATCCTAAATGCAGCCTAAAGTCGTTTTCCTCCAGACTGCACATCATTGCATCATTTCAGTCTATTATCCGGAGACTTTATCCCATGTGGACAGGTCTTGTCCCATGCCTTTCCGTCATGTCACTGTATGTGAAAGCGACTTTTGGATCGCGAGGTAAATTTGATAGAATAATTCCATTACTAATTTTTAGATTCTTCATTGAACAGCATAAGGCGATACATTATCTCTTTCATCCTGCTCTACATTGGAATTTCCTTCTCTGGGATGACTTCTTTAACACTAACGTTGCGAGATATAATTGTTTTCACGCCTATGCTCACTTTTGGTGTCATGCTTGCGGCGGTATCAATTCATCACTTTGTTAGTCTTATCAGCTATGCTTTACTGACTAGTGGTCGTGTATTGAGGCTAAACATGATGTATGTAATTCCACGACTCTTAAAGCTAATAATCGGCCATTTCTTTAGTAGCCGCGTCTTTCACAGCTTTATTCCCTTGGTAATTATTTGCGTCATTTCTACCAAACTCCTGCCAGTCTATGCCTTCCTTTCGGTATTCGTCAGATTGCTGGACAATAGACGTGTCTCAAACGGACTTGCATCTTCATATCTACTATCTACATCGCTGGTGCATATGCTTCTCGGAATTCCAAAAACGATCGCTTTCTTTCACGATCTACAGAAAGGATGGTACCGATTCGGCGATATATCCTTGTCAGATACTATCGCATATCTCCCTCCCGCGGTTTACGGCATATTGGGATCCTCGTCGTTGGACAAACTGTAAGTGTTATACCGAAGGAGCCATCTAAATTATTCTTTCAGGCAGCGCTCCTCCACACTATTAATATGTGCAGCTACTATGGCAGCCACGTCCATATTGGCAGTTCACTGGAATCGCATATCCTTCAGCCTGCTTTTCGTTTATCTTTTACTGAGAACCAGAACAAAGTCCAAAGACTAAAAGGCTTGGGCCCATCCCTTCCCATAAACTCACAGTTGAATGATCATACCGTTTGATGATAATCCACTTAATAAACTATTGATTAAACCTTCCGCGCATTTCCATTAGACCAACATCAGCGAATGCCAGAAGAGTTGTTACACCCTTTTTTTTTTTTCTTTCGTTGTCATACTCCACATTTTAACACTATGGTGAGTGTGGCTCATAATCATCTTAAGGCCGAGTTGAGGTCGTTACTGAACAACATGTCTGCAGCCCCAGAACGAGTATATTGAGGAGGCCATCAAGAAGCATGGTCGTCGTTTTGACCATGCCGAGCGGACGTAAGTTTTGGGCTATTTTTTCACATGGCATGTTCGAAACTCATGGCGTTTTAGTCGTAAGAAGGAAGCTCGTGAGAGCCATAAGCTTTCAGCAACAGCGCAGAAGTTGCATGGATTCAAGGCAAAGCTATACAACAAGAAGAGGCATGCAGAGAAGATTCAGATGAAGAAGACGTAAGATTTGGAGTGAAGATGGAATCCATGGCTTACCCTTCACAAACAGGATCAAGATGCATGAGGAGAGGAGCAACAAGCACAAGGCATCGGACGAACCTGTAGCCGAGGGTGCCGTTCCTTCTTATCTTTTGGACAGAGAGAACCAGTCAAGGGCAAAGGTTTTGTCCAACATGATCAAGCAAAAGAGGAAGGAGAAGGGTACGTTGGATTCATGTAATAGTCGCCAGACACTGACGTTATATCTAGCTGGAAAGTGGCAGGTACCGCTTCCCAAGGTCAAGGGTATGGATGAGGCCGAGGTTTTTAAAGTCGTTAAGTCTGGAAAGAGCAAAAGTAAGTACTTTTTTAATTAACTTAATCTTCTTGATCATCTGCTACGTTATCTTAAGCAAAACGATATTTTTAGCTAAGCAATGGAAGCGTATGATCACGAAAGCCACATTTGTGGGCGAGGGTTTTACTCGTAAGCCCCCAAAGTACGAAAGATTCATTCGCCCGATGGCGTTGCGATACAAGAAGGCACATGTAACCCATCCTGAGCTCGGAGCCACTTTTTGTCTTCCTATTATGGCGTGAAGAAGAACCCAAGTCCCATGTACACTCAGTTGGGTGTGATAACTAAAGGAACTGTCATCGAGGTCAACGTGAGTGAGTTGGGTTTAGTGACCCAAACTGGAAAAGTGGTTTGGGGTAAATATGCACAAGTTACAAACAACCCCGAAAACGATGGTAAGGCACATTAACATTTATTTCACAATTTCCCTCAATATTCTATCCCTTTGCGTTATTTGGCACTAACTTCTGTACAACTCTTTTCTAGGTTGCATCAATGCGGTGCTGTTGGTGTAATCAGCGCTTTCGATTACGCCTGTTTTCTCTTCTGTCTTTTGGTTGTCCATGGCCGCCGTTGTAAAAGCAGAAGACTGGGATGGAGGAGGCCCATCTGGTATACTCCAATTTTTGGCACTTTGGTTAGAATCTGAATGTGCAGACCGTGGAGCCTCTTGTATTTCCGATCCTGTTAACGCAGTCCTATTTATCTTCACCCGCTTCACACCGGATACATCAGCCGGCAACGGTTGCGGTAAATCCGTTGTTGCTGCGCCTTTAATATCGAGTTCTGAAAATAAGTCAGAAAAGAATTCGCATATTCAATATATTACTTTCATCCTCGAGTGGCCTTTTCCTTCCAGCTATCGAAAAATCACCACCAGCTATTATTTTTAACAGATGATAAGCATAAAGTTTTTGCAGTCAAAAAAAACATACTTTCTTCAGTTTTGCTTCTCTTGGCCTCCCTCTCCACATTGCTATGGTCTCTCTCGCTTTCGAGACTTTTCCTCATCCTTTTCCCTAACGACAGCATCTGAAGACTCCTGTCACTATTATTAGCGAAAGAATTCAAACAAAAACATCCATACCCTTTCGCTCCCTCGTCTGCGATCTTTACGGTCTTTACTGCGATCACCAGTACGATCTTTAGAATCCTTCAAATCCTTCGAATCTTTCGACGGATCCTTGGAATCTTTTTGATCTTTCTCTCGCGATCTTTGTTCCGTTCGCGACCCCTGTTGCGCTCTCTGTCACGATCCTATCTCGTTCCTTGTCTTTTTCACGTCGATCATCGCGGGACCATCTTTGCGTTTGTCTTTACTCTTGTCACCACTATCATTTGTCGGTCGTCCCTTCTCGTCTTCGTCTTTCTTTCCAAGACGATCTAATATCGTTTGACGAGCTTTGTCGACATTGTGGCTTCTATCAGCACTGCCCGTCAATCCGCCGCCGCGGGAAGCGCCGACAAAAGATGTGGAGGAAGGCGGTGTGTCGCTCGCCTTCTCTGAGGACTGAAATGCCTGAGCTACTTCTGTGCGATCGATTGATGCTAATAAAAGAGAGAAATAAGTTAATTGAACTCCAAAGTCCACAATCAAATAGAGATATAGAATCATTTACAGAGAGCGGACTTAAACCAACATTTAGAGTGACTTCTTTCCGCTTCCTTTTCTTTCTCCTTTACCTCCGGGATTCTCGCAGATATCCCACGATCTCTTTCTACATCAGCTGTCTGACGTCTATCAGACTCATCTTAATAAACATGGTAAGCTGGACCGCAAATCAAATATGTATACCTTTCCTCTGCGATGGCGATGGCACAGGGAGCTTCGAAAGTTCACTGTTACGCGACCTGTTGTTACGGTCACGGTCGCGGTCACGGTCACGATCACGATGATCCCTGTCTCTTTCCTTCTCCCTTTCAGAGTCTCTTTCCTTTTCCTTTTCGCGTTCTTTTTCCTTCTCCCTATCGCGCTCTCTCTCCTTCTCACGATCCCTGTCCTTTTCCCGTTCTTTCTCCCTCTCCCGCTCCTTTTCCTTTTCCCGTTCTTTCTCCCTCTCCCGCTCCTTTTCCTTTTCACGATCCTTATCCTTTTCGCGCTCCTTCTCGCGATCCCTCTCGCGATCCTTCTCTCTCTCCGGTCACGCTCCTTATCCTTCTCACGGTCACGGTCTCGTTGGTCTCTATCACGATCTCTGTCACGTGTATCACGCTCTTTGACCTCATCCTTGTGAGGCTCTTTCAAATCTTTCGAAGCCACCTCAGACTCGCCGGAGCCATTTGAGCGGTTCTCCTTTCCTCTCGGAGTAGATGAGGCAACCCGTCCTCCATCACGATCACGAGACTCCTTTACCTCGAATTGGCTGGGAGGGGTAGTCTCCCGAACGGAATCTCTTCGAGAAGGATGAATTCGGGAGCCTTCACCTCTTCCACAAGACGAGATGGCTTCTCGACTTTGATTTCTTCTGCTCTCCTTTCAACCTTCTCCTGAGATGTAGAGCGGTCGTCTGGCCTCTCCAATCTCCGTTCTCTTGGTCTGTCCTCTGACAAACGCGGCATTCGAGAGGGTGGCTTCTCAGGAAGAGAAGTATCACGGCGTTGAAGGGATTCGTCTGGAATTCCAGACCTTCTCTTTGGGGAATCTCTTGGGTTCACCGTGGGCCCAGTGGAATCCCTTCTCTCGGACCACGACGACTGTGAGATTCCGGGCGATCAGGAAGTCGATTTTTTTGTTCCTGTTCCATTCGTGCCATGCGTTCCAGTAGCTCTTGCCGCTCACGATGGCGAGGGGGCTCGAGACGCTCAACGCGTTCTTCTTTATCTGGACGCTCCGGTCTCTCTATACGTTCCAGCCGTTCCGTTCTATCCGATCGCGCTCTTGCGCTTCCCTCTCTTGTCTTTCCCGCTCCTGACGTTCCCGTTCTTCCCGCTCTTGCCGTTCGTTGCGTTCAGCACGTTCAGGATTAATGCGTTCTGTGCGATCTTGGCGCTCGGGCCGGTCAGATCGTTCAGCGCGGTCACTGCGCTCAGGCCGCTCTGGACGCTCTGGACGTTGATCCGCCCGCTCAAGTCGTTCGGGACGCTCCAGGCGCTCGAGACGATCTTGGCGTGACTCCGTGCGTTCGGCTCGTTCAGGACGCTCTGACCGTTGCTCTGCGCGGTCAGGACGTTCAGGACGCTCCGAACGTGGTCTGCTCGTGAATCTCCCGTTCAGTACGTTCAAAGCGCTCTGAGCGATCCCCTTTTCATGTCGTTCAATGCGCTCCGAGTTGGAACGTTCCATGCGATCAGGGCGCTCTGTTGGCTGTAAAGCAGAACGATCGGCGCGTTCAGGACGATCGGGCGATCGGGGCGTTGCTCCCCGCGTTCCTGGCGCTCAGGGCGTTCCGAGCGTTCAGGACGGTCAGGACGGTCAACACGGTCGGAACGCTCTGAGCGCTCCATTCGATCAGGACGGGTCAGATCTTTCAGACCTTTCAGATCTATCAGTACGATCTTGACGGTCCTGACGGCCTTCGTGTCGATCAACCCTATCCTTCTTCTCGATCTCCAATTTGTCAAACTCGGCGAGTTTAGGCAATTCCTCCCTCTTCTCCGGAGATGCCCTTTTCTCCCTTTCAACCCTAGATTCCCTCTCAGGCGATTCGTTTTTCTCTTGAACTTTGACTAAGTTCGCTGTAGCTGGCGTCATAATGGGAGTGGTGGAGGCCGTGTCAACCTCCATATCACGGCTACTGCTCTTTTCTGGAGCAGGTGAATTGACTTCTGAGGCGACTTTAGGCGTAGCGGGAGGATCGGGTATTAAATAGGTGGGGTCGCGTTCCTGCTTAAAGGTTCTTATGGACATCCATGTTGATCTCTCCTTCTGATTCTTCAATCTCCCGTAATATGCTGTCCCTAGCTGCTTTAAATCTTGACGTTCCTCTTTATCCATGATGTCTTGAGCAGCCGAAAATAATGATTCACCGTAATTTCTAATCAGAGGGTGGTAATCGCGAATCTTATCCAAAATAAGAATAGCATTTCGGATTTGGACGTAATCACTCGATTTTAAACAAGTAACCGCTGCTGAATAGATGCATTGGTGCCACTTGAACATCGCTTTGCAGAAGCTCTCGTATTGAAGAAGATCACCCTCCGGTGTTTTCATATGCGAAGCTGAATTCCAACGTAAGGCAAATCCTGGCAAGCCATCGCCTTTACCCTCTTTGTCATACAAACTCTTTGACTTGTGCCATGAGGTCAAAGTCGAAAGGATATCAGTTAGAAATATGCCAAAGTTTTTCGCCTCCAACTCCGTACAAGAAAAGAATAAACTCTGAATACTGCTTTTATCAAAGATCTAGAGAATGAAGTAGAGGGGGTTATCATATGAGTAATTTTTCAGAGACAATACCTTATCATACAGAGCAATGGTTGAAAAGTTCTCGGTTCCCAACGAATGGATTTTCAAAACAAACTTTGCGCAATATATAGCATCGCTTGAGAAAACAACAACCGTGGGAACAAGCAGTATTGCATAAAAAGCTCAATGATTTCATTTCGGTAAACTTTTAACTCAAATACGGGTCCTATCAAATGGTCAAAATATGATACCAAATCGAAGAAAGAAGCAAACAAGTAGAATGTTCCACTGACCTGGGTCAAACCAAGCAGATTTCTCCTCAGCCAACCTTTCATGTGTCATCCTGCAGGATTCTTCCTGCGTCTTTAATTCCTTTTCAAGCTGCTGCATCATCGTCAAGCATCGATCCCTATCTTTCTTCTTCTTTGCTTGCGAAACTCCAGGCTCAGGGCGTTCGGCATCCATTGCGTCCATCAGACTTCGTTGCTTTAGAATTTCGGACTGATATCTTGAACGTGGAATGTAGATATCATACAGCGATAGCTGCCAAAACACGAGGTAAAAGCTTTGAGGCAATACGGTCCACACTTTTTCGGGAAGAATGCTGTCAATGGATCCAATCAAACCCTCGAGACGAGACGGTTTACGGGCGATATCTGCTTTTTCTACTGCTAAGCCGTTTGGCTCATCAATATCCATCGATGCCCTGCTGTCCCCATCGATCTTCGAAGAGTCATGCATAATGGTAGCTCCGTTAAATTGAGAAGAGGTCTTGGGATTAGCATCTTCAACTTTCTGAGGCAGGCATTTAGCATGAACTTTAATTACAGAGCAAAATTACCTTCAGTAATAACATGAACTTTGGCCTAAATATATGGAAGGCAACCTCAGGATCCAAGCGGTATGCGCCGCACAAATCAACAATGCTGGGAACTAATTTAGAAAAGGAATCCCTTTCGGAAGAGGTGGCGAAGAAATCCGAAACTTGAAGGAGTGACGTTTGAACCTTAGATTTTGTTAATAAAAAGAAATCTCACAAATCAACATTATCTTGCAACCATCCAAGAATCTTAATCTCGTTAAACTCTTCTCTAAAAACGCATTCCTTTCTGTGCTGTCCCAAAATTACCAAAAAGGGGATCGCAAGCTGAGTTTCTATAAACGCCTTCGCGAGACGGGCAGAAGGCTTCCTGGTAAATCTTGCATTATCAAAAAACAATGCTTCTCTGCGGAGACACTCCCCGCCAGCTAAAGCTTCTAGCTGAGCATCAGTGGATTCATCAATCGGTTTCACCCCACTCATTTGCGCAATGAGTTCTTGAATTACGGTCAAATCCTGAATATTGTTCTTCACAAGCTGACAGAAAATGAAACGAAGAAGCCCCTGGAGCTCAACCGAATGTTTACGGAAAAGATTTCCAGCAAACGTCGAAAGCGCCTTGAGCCATAATCGGATCCCAGTACCTCCAGGTTGAAGTCTTTCCTTGTTTTCAGCGAGTGCTTCAATCAAACAGAAGTTCAAGACATCAAAAGACAGCTCGGTGAGGTAACGAGTTGCGTCAACTACGAAGGTGATCTGATTATCGTATGCTTGAATCTGCTCCAAGATATTTGTAAACGCGATTGCGGGATTGGAATGCACAAGTTTTCCAATATGACGACCGTACTGCTTTGTTGTTTCTTTCGAAAGTCGCCTTTATAGAATAGAATTTAGAATACAACCTGAAGAAAGATGAACCGTGCAATACAATATATATGCATTTAAACGTACCGCATGATATATTTAGCATCTCGAATGCAGCCCGCCCTTGCGACTCTTATTCTGGGACAGAATCATACGTCTTATGTTTCCATTCTCCATAGAGTGCAAAACGTCGATCATAAGGGAAAAGGTTGACTAATTGCCAAATCTCGTTTGCCAAGTCCAGGGTTTTGATCACTTAATGCCAGCGCTGGGAACAAATATTGGGCAATGATCGTTAACCAGCCATTCTTCACTTTATCATCATCGCCAGCCTAAAAAGAAGTCAGGGAAAGAAAAAATCTCGACGGGTCCTTACATTTGAGACATGTTCTTTACCAATTCTGCAAATTTTTGTCAAAAGAATGGGATCTCGGCTGAGATTTGCTCCAATGTAAGGCAGCAACGCACGCAATATTCTCTGAGCGCCATCAAGATCCACGCAAGCGGGAGATTTCTTTCCAACTTCGTAGAAAAACTTGTAACGAGGCGCCGCATACTTCTTCCCATATAAAGGTCTCTCAAATATTGGACACAGCTTCTGTATCATTGATCTCACAGCGCTACCGTCAAGGGCGGAGGCTCTCTAACCTTAAACTTCAAGGTGGGCCGAAATTCCTTATATACAGGCTCAATAACTACATGAATAATCCTCATCATGTAATCGCCGACTCCGTATACATTGATGATAGTTTTGGAAGTCTATCCAAAATGATTTTGCCATGCGTAAGGTCGCCAACCGCCAAAAGATGATAAGCGAGAAGGCCTTCTGATTCGATTTTTTCCTGGAGCCTTAACATTTGCTTCCGTAGCCGCCGTCGACGAGGTATTAGCGGATGGGACAGGCTGGCTAAGCTGCTCAGCTGATCCACGCTCCTTAATCATGGCCGTGAAATCATCCCCAAGAGCGCCAGCTTCAGCAAGCTACCATTGTTAATAATTTATCAAGAAAAAAAAGTAACCTTGGAATCGTTATATCTCCCTGCATCTTTCTGCTGTTCGCTAAGCTTTCTCATATAAGCTTCATACTCGGCATCAATATCCTCATCAGGAGGGTACAGATGTGGGTATAAATCATCCAGCTTTACCAGCTTGTGCCGAATGAGTAAAGCAGCAATCCAAAAGAGCTGCGATGGAGAAGTCACACCAGGATTAGCGACCGTGTTGTAATATCCAAACTTGAATCCAAGAATCTGACCACAGACAGAGCCTGCCTCTCTCTCCGTAATCTCCACATCCTTATCATCTCGCTTCACCACCTTCTTGATATCTTTCCCTCTCCAATGGCTTGAATTCAAGAGATCAATAAAGAAATCCCAATGATCAGTGACGTTGGCCAGAAACACATCCAGCACAACGTCAAGAACCTTGTTTGGATTTAAGTCAAAGTATCCAATGAGACTGGCTACGTTTCCAGCACAAGCATCACCCGCTTCTTCAATTCAACCTTTCGAACTTCCTCAATCTCGGCGAGAGACATTTTGCCCTTGAACTTTTGCCAATAGTGGTCTAAGGGAGGCGGTAGACTGCTTGCAAGGTACGTTGCGAGCATCGAAAATCCCTCTGACTCTTCGCGAAGAAGGTTAAACTTTTGCTGCTTATAAAGGAGAGCAGTATTAAGGCGGATAGATTTTTTTGTAAATGCTTTGTGGGCTTGAATGAGTCCAATATTCTCCAGAAGCTCGGCCTCCAGCCTCTCCTTCATAAGAATTGAAGGAATGAAGTTCTGAGACTTAAACAAAGTGAGAATTCAGATTAAACAAAGTGAGAAATATTAATGAAACAAGCTCAAACCACAATCTGCCGAAGAAGTTCAATAAACTTTGCCCTGTCCGCAGATACTCTCGATGGTGTTTGCTTCCCGCTGTTCGAGTCTCCATCATCCAACGTGAGCTCAATATCGAGTTGCCAGATAATATCCACAAGAATATTCGGTACCAGTAGCTTATCACGGCTGCTGGATGCTCCAACCATCAAACTGCCGCTATCATGGTCAACGTCACTCTTGCCCCCAGTGGCCTCCTGATGCACTTGCACAAAAAAACTGGCAACCGTTCCTGCATCGACCTTTCCTTCAAAACAATCCCTGATGACTTCAAGAAAGAGCCGTTGAAGTTGCTTTTCTGCAATCTCAAAAGCTGACCCGCTGAGAATGGTTCGCGCGCTTGCACGGGCCCTCTCCATCGAGTATACTTGAGATTTTTGCGAAGTTCAAATTTTGGTCCATAAACTCGAACAACTTTAGTTATATAATGTCAAGTGGGGGCTTTCATGGTCGCCGGAAAGGGACCAGCGGGAACAGAGATGCTGAGAAGATTGAGCTTTACAGGGAATTGAACAGATTGATGATTGAAAGGGTTGGATGTTTGGGTTGGAAGTGTCGTCTGATAAGTTTCAAAGCGATCAAGTGGCAATTTCGATGAAGATTCTACAAAAATCGTCACAAAGCTGTTGACTCTCAACCCGGAGCATTACACGGCATGGAATTATCGGCGAGAGCTGATCCTCAAAGATTGGAATGAAAAGTAATATCAAGTTATATATTTAGTTCTTGACATTTGGGCGTAGGGCCGACGAAGAAATCCAGGCAACTGCTGTGGCAGAGCTCAAGTTCGTAGAGAGCTGCATTAGGGACCATCCTAAGTCTTACTGGCGTATGCGCGGGTTTTATCAGTCGATCTCTAATTATAACTAGTTTGGAATCATCGTCGCTGGATTTTGGAGCATATGCCTCGACCTGACTGGGAACGTGAACTTAAACTCGTCAATATGATGCTGGAATTCGATTCTCGAAACTGTGATTTTCAATTTCATTCCACGCACTCTAATGATATGTCGCAGTCCACGGCTGGGATTACAGAAGATATATCAAGGACAAAGGAAACTGGAGCGATGTTGAGGCGGAAGTGGAATACACTAGGAAGAAAGTATTTCAAAACTTTTCGAACTTTTCTGCATGGCATTACAGAACAAAACTCTTGCCTCGACTTGCTGGAGATGCATTCGGCAAGGCGATTGATAAAGGTGTCAACATGATCTCCGACTTTTTTAAAAAGAATAATTCATAGACTTCGAGGTCGTAAGAAATGCAGTGTTTACAGAGCCGTCGGATCAGAGTGCTTGGATGTATCAAAGATGGCTTTTAGGTGAAACTGGTATATTCTTTGAGTAGGATTATCGTTAAAAAAAGTAGAGGGCAAAGCTGCGCAGAAACTTTCGTGTGTATGGGCAAAATGTTTTAAACACAAATCATCATTCGGTGTTGCCTTCTGCTGGAGTAAACCCGTGAATGTAAGTTTTTAACCGTCTTGGCTGTTTAACAATTGTTATCAGATTAAAGACGCTACCTTGATAGCTAGCCGCGGAGATCAGCTTTTATCCGTCAAACGTATATTATGCGAAAAGAATTCTCCTCAGCATGTGATCCTCTTTCTCGTTGAAGTTGGCGATAGCGAAAATGAATCTCGTTCATACAAATTTAATTGCGTTCTTTCATCCTGCGGATTAAAATCGGATTTGAAAACTCAATTTGGATGTACCGTTCCTGTTGAATGGTCTGGAGTGCTGGATCTGAAACCTGAAGGTGATGTCGCCGTAAAACCCAGTATGGATAGAACTGTGGTTCAAAGGGAGTTGAAATTTATTCTGGAACTGTTGGAGTTGGAGCCGGAGAGTAAATGTATGCTGCCATAATTTATTTTTATGAAGTAATGTTGTATTATTCTACATATCAAGGGTCCCTTCTGACCACCGCCTATTTGGAGAACAAGTTAAACGATGATATGAAAGCGGTTTTAGGGAGACTAGAGACCCTAGAAAGTGTCGATTTATTACGCACTGGGTACTACAAAGACCTTGGTATAGTTTTATTGGCTTTGATTTCAATATTTATGGAAATAGCAAGTGACGTTTTATGGCAAATTGAATCCACTTCGTCAATTAAAGAAGGAACTATCTTATCTCTTTCGAATAAGGGACTGACTCGGATATCCTCACCTTTCGCTCATCCACATATCACCTCAATCGACCTTTCCAACAATATTCTTACCAAAATCCCACTCTTCACGTTTATTACGGACCTTAATCTCGACAACAACAGAATAGCATCAATATTCGGCCTTGAGCATTTACCATTAATCAACACGCTATCTCTTCGAGATAATCTAATCAGCACCGTTGAAGGCATTTCGAACCTATCTTCGGCGTCTTCACAGCTTTTCACCATCCGGCTTCATGGGAACCCTTTCAAGGACATTAATGTTATAAAGAACGCTATATGTGAAATTTGTCCGTCTATTGCTCAAATAGATATTTAAATAAACGTGGTTGTCAAAAGTCTAGGATACGATACAGTTTTCAGGCTTCTTTGATTGCTTTGTGCTCGCGGGTTTTGGAAGTTCAGTTTTCTGCAGTTCGGCCACGGCCTCCAAAGGAAGCGCCTCTGTACTAGCCGTAAAGTTGTTGCTTATCGTCGCCGGCAGCTGCATTTTTTTCTCCTTATGATGATTAGAGATTCGCATGGACCGTGTTGTCTTACGAATTTGTTTTATATCTGTTGGTGCACTGTTCGCTTTCTTATTCTGACGCTTGAAAAATAATTCACCCAAGTACGAAAACACTTTGAATAAGTGATAGTTCAATGCTTTTGGAAAGTACCTTCAAGGAATTGAAATACTCTTTGACAGAACTCTATAGAATTTGAGCTTCATATCTCGAGCAAGAGCCTCCGCTTCCTCGCTATGAAGATATCGGGTTAGTTATTAAGTTATAGCAAGGGAACTGCTACTTTGACACCACGGAACGCTCAAGCAAGTCAATTTTGTTTTGAACAAGAACCATGCACAAGTCATCACATACGGCTTCCACCTTTTCTCTCCACGCCCTAATTGTTTCAAACGAATCCCGATCAGTCGTGGAGAAGGCCAATACCACAGCATGAGCGTCTACATTGGAAAAAAAGAGATAAAGGAAGTTAGCGGAAACATCAACACGGAAAGCTCAGTTACTTTCGTAGTAGGATCTTGTCACAGGGTCAAACTCTTCTTGACCTGTTTTGTATGGAACAAGTGAGACTACTTATTCGAGTATGAATTCTATGTTACCAGCCGTGTCCCACAACATTAGCCGCACTTTCCCATTCTGCCCAGGAACAGGAATCTCAACCTCTGAGTAGTCCACCCAATTGTCTTCTTATAGTTCTCGTTGAATTGCCCCTTGCACAGCCGTCGTATCATACTCGACTTTCCAACGCATCCGTTCCCAACCACCAACACTTTGAGAGCAAACTCAACCTCGTCAACGTTCATTCTGGTCTGACAATTTTTGTTTTGCTTCTGGATCTAAAAAAGTTTCCTACTTTCCTCACAGATAGTTTCCTACTCATTCCTCACAAGTTTCTGAATCAACGTAATATGTATTATTATTACATCTTTTTTCTGGTTTTAGATTCAATGGATAAAAGACAAAGATGTGTCCAAGTCTTAATGCTTTGACTTTTTTCGCACAGGTTCCGGAACGGCCCTGGAAACATTGGATTACGCGACTTTCTAAGAAGAATCCCTTACGCATTCATTTGTGTTGAGTAGTCCCTCTGTCGTAGCAAATAAAAATAAAGCCATTGGTTAGACCAATTCACTCGCTGAAAGAAAAAGAAAACTTACAATTGCCTCCAAATACGCACGGAGCTTCTCGGGCTCATGATCTTATTAAAGTTAGAGCAAAGCTTCGTACTGTTTAACTTACCAGGGTACATTCCATGTCCTAGGTTTCCAATGTACTTTGATGATGGCCCGAAGGCTTCTAACATAGTCTTAACAACACTGCGGATCTTGTCCACAGGGGCGTAGAGAATACTGGAATCCGCATTGCCCTGCAAAGTTTTTCCATTGGACTTAACTCGCGCTGCTGCAGGGTCCATGGTCCAATCCAAAGAAATGATGTCGTAGTTGGTCTTCGAAAGCGCTTCTACTGAATAGTGGGCTCCGCGTGCGAAAACGACCATAGGAACATCGTAGTTCAATTTCTTAGTCTCAGCCTTCACCTTGTCGACGATGTCAATGAGATATGGGAGAGAGAATTCGTTAAATTCGTGAGGTGACAGCTCGCCTGCCCAAGAATCAAACACTTGCAAAAGCTATTCAACCAATTCAGCCTTATACAAGAAAAGAATGAATAAACCTGAGCTCCCGCCTTGATTTGGTTGATGAGGAAATCAATAACGACATCAGTGACCATCCTAAGAAGGCGATGGCTATCCGCAGGGTGGTTGAACAAGAAAGACTTGGCTTTCGACAATGTCTTGCTGCCACCCCCTTCAATCATGTAAGCCATAAGTGTCCACGGGGCTCCAGCAAAGCCAAAGAGGGGTACTTCGCCCTTAAGCTCGCGGCGCGTAAGGGTGATCGCCTCGTAAACGTATTTGAGAGAGGATGCGGTGTCGACGGGGAAGGTGAGCTTGTCAATGTCTTCTGGAGAGCGAAGCGGGTTGGGGAAATGAGGACCCTGCTTTTCAAGCATCTGCACTTCCATGCCAAGAGCTTGGGGAACGACAAGGATATCGGAGAAGATGATGGAGGCATCGAGCAATCCGGTGTATCTGTGGATGGGCTGGAGCGTGACCTCACACGCAAGCTCCGGGTTGCGGCATATAGTGAAGAAGTCGTTTCTTTTTCGAGCCTCCCGGAATTCTTCGCAATATGTAAGCCCATCAAGTGATAACAAGTGTGCGTGTATCCGTTCAAAAGTAAAAGTTCTTACCAGGAAGGTACCTTCCAGCCTGACGCATAATCCACACAGGGGTGCGTTCGACCGTCTCGCCCCTTGCTACTCTCAAGATGAGATCATTTTTAAGCGGAGGAAAGTCCTTGTCGTAAAGCGCTGTAATGGTCATCGTGAGATGGAAATGAGGAACGGAATGGATGGTTCAGTTCCGTGTGTTGTGCAGGCCGTTTCTCCTTTTTTTCACAAACACTTGCCCTCTCGTGACAATTTGATGCTGCAATGACCAGCGAATGTCCGAAGGAGATGGACGACTCCTTCTACAATGTCGTCAACGAGCTCATGTTTGCATTTTGCAGTAAGTTGGCTCTAGTCAGCCGAGTCTATTTCGTTTAGAGAACATATGCGTCCTGTGTGTCTGTTTTGTGTGTGTTCTGCGTTGGTAGTGAATGCAAAGAGGGATTGGGATTGGGGAAGGAGATACTGGTTGGTTCGCTAACTTCTACTTTGTCTCTCTCAAAGAATCAAATTCATCTCCAGAGGTCATGGCGCAGGTCGAAAGGCTTTTCAGAAATTTGGTCAACATCCACTTTCGAGACATTTCCAGTTGGGTGATGAGAGAAAAAACTCAAAAACTTAAAAACAACAAACTAGAGGCGAGGAACGACGCTTTTGAGGATATGGACAAGGTCAACCTTCAGAATAAGCGACTAGAGACGCTACTATCAGTAATGGGTGAAAAATTGGCAATGGCACAGTCTCTTTCTTTTTTCTACAACGCGTTTTCTAAAGTCTCTATAGGAACGCGAAGGAAAATGTAATGGTTTACTTTCTTCCACCTTTCACGTTCTTACCGACTTAGCCGCCTGATCTCAATACCGATGATTTACCAGAGTATCCTAAATCTATCGACCCTAACGTCATGCTGATCATGAGGCTGACGAGAGAGAACGAGAGGTATGCGAGATCAATGACACCCGTTTTTTATACCCGCAACAGCCTCAGAAACAAACAAGTGTTAATGAATCAAGACGTCCATACTCTCAACCAAGCTCTCCAGAGAAACAATGAATCCCTCCGAAACCAAAACCGTTCTCTCTTGGAAAAGTTCAAACGCGGAAAAGAGAAATGGGATATGTTCTCGAGAAAGATTCACGATAAGCGAATAATGAGAATTGGGGATTCGAAACAAGATCATTCCGATTCAGGTTTGCATACAAATGTTTTCTTTTTTTTTATCGTGGCTTATATTGATGTTTGTCGAGAAAGGCGAACCTCCTAGTAATGAAACACCTGCTTGGCTCGTCGTCATATCTTTAGGAAACGCCTCAAATCTCCGGCTGCTTTCGAGAAGAGAGCTCGTGTCGATAGTTACGGGGAGGGTAGTTCGTCCGCTCCTAAAGAGAGAACCCAACGTGATGACACTGCTTTAAAAGAGAGGACCCGCCGTGATGACTCGGCGAAACATAGAAGCGACGAAACTAACCGCGAACACTCGGTGAAACCTAGAAAGGCCGAAGTAAACCGCGAGCATTCATTGAAGCACAAGAACGACGTAAGTCATCGCGAGCAATCTTTCCAACATAAGCGTGAGGAAGTTATTTTAGTATCCTCTGATAATATTGAGCCACGGTAACTTTTTCCATCACGTTACATTATTGACTTCAAAATTCTAAACAGACGGCCACTCGACCCGACACCACAAGTTGCCGGAGGTTTTTATTAGTTTCTTCATTATCTTGCTAACTTTATACATTACAGAAAAATACTCTGAAGTTATAAGAAACAGAGAAGAAAGAAGAAAGTTGCATGGAGTTGCATGTCCATGCTGCAAAGATGTGGGTCAATTTTGAGTTCAAAATCATGACCATTCCTTGTTAAATTCGTTATGTAGTATTACGAAGCCATAGGTCCTGTTCCACAGATATTGGATCTTGGGCAGCCCGCACGGGATTCGGAGCATGTAAATAACATCTCGAGGCATCGGTATAAATGGTTACCTCCATCAACACCTCCCGGGTAAGTCCAATTCGAATGTATCTGTTATAACGTGTCAGATTTTGGGACGTTGAGTTCCCAAACACATCCGATGTGGACGAACAGAATAAACACAAAAAGCAGAAGCAGAGACAAAAGTAAAGGCTTTGGAGAGATGATTGTTTATAAATTGAAATTCACTATGATAATAAAAACGATATATTACCACATTACAAAAACAAATACGATGACCGATGAGGCGTTAAAGAAGAGACGTGCAGGAGAAGGGAGGAAAAATGTCAAAGAGCAAGGATTATTTTAAAAGCAAAAAGGACAGAAAAACAAAGAGGAGGAAGAAAGGGAAGACGAAGTGGCTGCCGGCGCGCACTTCATCTTTTGCGCCAGCATACGACTGCAAAAAAAACAGTAACAAAAGCAATTGATTAGAAAACAGCAGTAAAGAAAGTTTGTTTTTTTTTTAAAAAAAGGGGGGGGAGTATGTCGCCACGCTAAGGGTTGACATCTTCGACCATCCACGCCCCATCCTTATTCGCAGAGTATATCGTCCGTACAGGTGGCCACCCAACCCCCACATGATCCACCTTACTCGCTTTAAACACAAGTATACAAAAAATTATCCCAACGCCGCATTATGCGCAAACCGCACCTCCTCATCCTTTGTCAACGGTTTTCTGAGGGCTCCCCACCGACATGACGGAATTCGGTGACATGATTTTATCATCCAGCGCGTCCAGTTTTGTAAATTTAAAGCTTAACGTGTAAGTTGATGCAGGGGCGGGGACTTTGATCGAATTCATGTCTTTGTATGCGGAGCCTTCTGCTGATGTGCCGAGAGTGCGGAGTTCACCGCTTGTAGGCCATGTGAAGGATGCACGGACGGTCGGCGTGAGACGTTTCCAGAGACGCATACGTTCGGCTTCCCAGAATTCTTCTTGAGCAGAGGAGGAGGATGGGGTTTGGGGTGTCCCCTGGATGACAATGTTGCGAGGAACGGAACCGAAACGATGGGAAAGGGTTGAAGCGCAGACGATGAAAAGTCGACCAGTGAAGCAAAAGGTTTCCTTTGTCTTTCCCATATGCCTGTTTTCGTTTTTTGAGTCAAGTATTGGAGAGATGATTCTGACATGTAAAGACTATACACTCACCATAGGATTTCATGGTTTTGAGATACCTTGACAACAGACATGAGTTCAGAGTTCCTCGTAGCCCCTGAAAAGATCATGATCCGTTGATCCGACCGAAGAAAGTCTTGAAAGACCAATGACTGAATCTTCATAGATCCATTCGACTTTAACGACGCCAACGAGCATTGAACTAAAAACAAAAAACAAAAAAGAAAGCCCCATCAGCACCGCACAAAACCAAACCCAAGCGATCCTTCTCCCACTCACCAAGATCAGTCCCCTTTGCTGAAGCGTCATAGTTCTTCTTAAAGGCAGTCTCGAGATCCTTGAACCATGGGACGGCCATTTTCGATGTTCACGTTTCAAGTGTCTCCTAGTAGCACAAACGTGAGATCTCAAAGAAGTCTTCGTTTCTGCAAACCAGGGGCAAAACCTAGTGTATGGTCTCACAGTCCCAACACACGAAATGACGACACGAATGCTGGAAAGAGGTGACCTCATCGTCGCATGCGCTACCATCTTGCAGTTGTAAGACCATCATACATTTAAAGTCTCTCATCTATCGCAAGACCACAACCAACAATGGCCACAGCGTTATTCTACTTTCATCAATATCACATTGTAGTCGACGAAGCGGGAGAGACCAACGTCTCAAAATTGGCAAGCAGCGTACGCTACAAAAAATATTTGGGTCTTTTTTTTGTTCACCGAGAGTTTTCTTTAGACCGTTTCAGCTGCAGCCCTCAGTCTCGCATGCAAGCAAACAGAAGCTCCCCGAAAACTTCGCGACATTATAAATTCTTGCTACTGGTACCTTACACGCACGTCTTCGTCACTAACCAAAAAAAACACCAGGGTCTCCCATCGTCACGCGGAAAATGGCACGCAATACCTTAAAACGGATGAACAGGTATACCGTTATTCAAATAAAACTATTTTAACCGATAAAAAAAAAAGAGATATTGGGACCTCCGCTCTTCCGTCATATCCGCTGAACATATCCTCCTCCGTTGTTTATCCTTCAACACCACCGTCGACTGCCCATACCCATGGATCCTCACATACGCTTTCACCCTTTACTCAACCCCAGTCTCCCGCAACCCCGAACTCTCCATCACAGGGGAAGCCTGCATCGAAACCTCATGGTCCATCGCCAACACGATTCTATTGAACAAGGTCTCTGCGCGATTCTCTGGCAAGGTATGGAGTAACCAAAAAAAAAATATAATACCACGATATCACAATGGTCTTTTTGGTAGAAAAAAAAAACAAAAACAAAAAAACAAAAGAAAAACAGTAATAGCTAAATCAAAATGAGTTAAAATAGGTCATTGCGTTGGTCTGTATGTACTTGGGTGGAATGGCATTGGCAGAGACAGAGGAATGGCCGAGTCCCCAGGATTGGTTGGCGCCTCTAGGAGAGCCAGCAAGCATGTATGAAGAAATGAAAGGTACCCCGCCCTCCCTTACTGCAATATTTTTTAAACGGTGCCATCTAACAACCTCTCCTTTTAACACCACCCCAACACACATATGCGACAGAGCTCATGGCCAAGCTTCAATAAATTATTCGAGATAGAGAGGATGGGAGTTGAGGGGTTCCGTTATTCGAAACGGCGGGTGTTGACCATGAGGTTTTGGATGTATTTGCGGAGAATACCGTCTTCTTCAGAGAGATGACGGTGTTCAATGCGTGCAGTTTCTGTGCGCAAGACTTGTTCTACGATAAAGTGTTAAAACACAACCTCCTTTTAAAGCAAACCCCCCCCCCCCCCCCCCCCCCCCCCAAAAAAAAAAAAAGATAATCACCTCGCAGACTTTCCTGAAGATCAAGGATTTTGCTGCAAAATAAAAAGAGTCGTTAGGATATACTTTCTTCTTTCCATTGATCCAAAAAAAAGAATCAACAATAAAAAAAATAAAGCAAAACAACAATCGACACCCCAAACAAAAAAAAAAGAGAATCCACAATACCTCAACAAAGCCTCTCTCTCAGGATCAACCACAACCGCATTCACACCTCCAGCCACTCCACTAGCCAACCTATCAAACACCCCAAAATGCCCCTTCTTCGTCTTCCCGCCCGCCACCAGATCCACCTTTTCCGCAGCCACAGCCGCCCGACCTCCAAGTTTCAACGGATCCAACTCCTCCAAATCAAACAACGTTGGTGATTCACTCGTCGCCAGCGTCACAAGGGGTTCACTCCTTTGATCTGGTTGCGAGGGCTCGATGAGGGTGGTGTCGGGAGGGAACTCACTCGTAATGGTGGTGGAGCTGGGTTTGGGGGTTGTGGAACAATGAGGTGGGTTTGGAGGTGAGGAGGATGGGTGTTTGTGTTGGTGGTGCTGAGGAGGGAGTGGATGATGAAGGGGGTGGGCCGAAAAGGTCCAGAAGGTCTTTGGATGGATTTGATGGTTGAGGTGCGGCTCTCGGTTTGTAGTGATGGACTTGCGAGAGAGGGGATCCCAGTCGTCGAGGTCCAGCACATTCATCTCTGGATGAGATGGGACTGGTGAGAAAAAATAATGAGGATTGGAAAGAAGGTCCTTGTTTTGTGTGTGTGTGTGTTGTGTGTCTCTGGGGTTTGTATGAAATCTTGCCAGAATTTGAAACGTTCAGGAGACCATCCCCCTTAATAGGAATGCTTGCAACCCACAACAAATTACCCCTGTTGCACTCTTAAAGACCAGTAATCGGGATCAACATCAAAATAAAAAGGTTTGCTGGTTTTTCTTTATTTCACGACATATCCCAAAGGATAAATGAATAATGGTTTAAACATGAGGGGGGTGTAAGGACATTTAAGAAGAATATATATCTGACCCTCACTACGGCTCAAGACGGTTAGGGTCACGGGGGAACAATGAGGTCTTGCGAATGTTACCCAGCTTCAAGTAAAGCATCACGACACGTTCGAGACCAATACCACCTCCAGCGTGAGGCGGCGCGCCGTACTTGAATGCATCAATGTAAGGTTGAATGGTGTTGGGCGCGACACCGTGTTCCTTGGCGCGCTCCTCGAGCATAACGGGGTCGTGGACACGCTGGGCTCCAGAAAGAATCTCCTCGCCTCTCATAAAGAAATCGTATGAGTTAGAGTAGCCCTGATGTAACAAATAGACGCGGATTAATCATCGGTTGCGGCTGAAATAAATAAGACATTTTGTACTTACGGGCCTGTGGGGGTCGGGCATGGTGTAGAAGGGACGGACGCCGAGGGGGAACTTGTCAAGGAAGTAAAAGTCAGTCTTGTACTTTTCACGCACAAGTCTTCCAAGGTGCTTCTCTTGCTCGGTGCTGCATAAGGGCTGTTAACATTCACACAGCGGGAATAAAAAGCAGAATACACACCTAAAGTCAGCAAAGTCGTCAATCTCAACTCCAGCCTCCCGAAGCATCTGATACCCTCAGGGAACTCTAACCTCAAAGTCTTGTCAAGGTATAAAAAGTCCTCAAAGGGGTATTGACGCTTAATGGTAGCAATCTCGTCCTTGAAGCGTGTCTCAAGACCCTTAAAGATAAACACAAACAACTCGTCGAATAGGTCGAGAACTTCATGATAGTGCTCCTCAAATGCCATCTCGAGATCGAGACCAACAAATTCGGTCATGTGACGGGTGGGTGAAAGAGTTTTCGGCACGGAAGACGGGTGCAATCTCGTAAACGCGGTTCAAATCAGAACAGATTGCCATTTGCTTGTAGAATTGGGGACTCTGCGCGAGGAAAGCCTTGCCTGCATTAACCGTTAGTTGAATACGTCAACAATCAAAATAAACTATGAACGCAGAGAAAATAGGATACTTGCGGTCAAAGTAGGTGACAGTGAAAACGTTGGCACCGCCTTCACTGGCGGCTCCGATTAGTTTTGGCGAGTGGATCTCAATAAAGCTCTGGGCCTCGAGGAACTCCCTAAAGAGTGAACAGACTCCAGCCTGCATACGGAAAATAGCCTGGTTGGTGATGGTCTGAAGCAAATATGCTATTATTAGTATGATGATATTAAATAAACTCGGAAAACTCAAAAAAAGTTCCACACGAAGAAATTCAAGAAATTCAATATTACCCTCAAGTCCATGACACGGTTGTCCAACCTCGTGTTGAGGTGAACCTTGACGTAGCTGTCGTCCTTTTCAAAGTCCTCCTCAGGCCGCGAGGCGTCCTCGAGCGAGAATGGCAACCGGGGAACAGACTGGCTGATAACGTGAAGCTAAAAGCCAAAAGCATTAGAAAGCTCTAGATGAAAAAAAAAAGTTTTATCCACCTTGATGACCTTGAGTTCTACTTCCTGAACGGTGCAGCTCTTGACAGGTTCTTTTGGCTCAACGACGGTAGCCTCCAAAAGAACAAGCGACTCGGATGAGATGCTACCAATGAAAGAAAAAGTGTTAGTCCACACTACCAACGCGCAAAAAAAGTAATAACGAAAAAAAAAACTCACTCTGAAGCAAACTTGAGCATTTGCTTGCTCGTGTTCTTGGAATCCTGGGCCACGACGGCCTGGACAGTGGTAAACTGCTGCCTGAGGGTCAAGAAGCAAAGCTTTCCAGTCACGTTGCTCTTTTGCACACGAGCGTTGACGAGGACAACCTGTCCAGTGAGGCTCTTGTTGAGCTCGGAAATCTTGGTACGCTTCCGCCCGGTCCTTTCCTGAGACTGATTGAGGGGAAGAGCGCCATACTTGTCTTTTGAGTAGTCATCGACGGCAGCCTCGCGAGCAGCCTTTTCGGCAGCCTGTTTTGTTTTTGTTGTTGATGCGATTTGGAAAGCGTTCGAATCAGAAATCAATGCATGCAATCAATGATGAAATGGAGGGATGATGACGAGGTTTGTTTGCATGCAAAAAGTGGGTTTTGATGGAGAATAACGAGAGAGTGCATGCATGGAGGATGTATGTCTGTAATAGATTCTACTCACCAAACGGTCGGCAGTTTCCTTTTTCTTTTGCTCCTTCTCCTGCTTGGCCTTGAGCTTCTTCAAGGCCTTTTCCGACAGTGGCTTCCCGTCCTCGCCGAGAATGAGCTCTTCAGGAGTTGTTGCAGGTGGACTTGGTGTAGGTTCCATGCTGTACAATAAAAATAAATGGTAGATTTCAGTGTGACACTTTTTTCTTTTTCTCCGTTAATTAATTAAATGAATTAATTAAATGAATTAAATGAATGAATGAATGCATAGCATAAGTACATAGCATACATAGATAGCATACATATAAAGTATATATGGGGTTGTAATGATGAATACAATGAATATGTAGTTTGTTACTTACATATCGTATAGTATAGTATTGTATAGTATAGTATAGGATAGTATATAGTATAGGATAGTAATCTAATTCAATGTTGGATAGTAATAATTATAATATGTATGTAGCAGTAAATAAACAACCAACAATGTAAATACTTTATCACTACATACATACTGTCTAGATGCCTTTTCTTTTTATACTTTACATTTATTTATTTATTTATTTATACATACACTAATAACGAATAACATGTAATAATGTATTGTAATATGATATTTGTATGTTATGTATGAGCTGTGCCAGAGGAAATAAAATTATTATTAGTACATATGGTCTACATACCTATATACATTAATGAATGAATGATGGAAACTGAAATCATCAATATTTATTTATTCTTATTTATTTATTATTATTATTATTACAAATTGTTGGAAAAATTAACAATTATAGTATTTAACCATGAGGTTTGTAGCTAGCTGCCTGTAGACTTACAGTATTTTAATGATAATGATGATGATGATGACAAAGAGAATGATGACAATGACAACAATGATACTGTGCATGGTTCTAACGCATTCAACAATAGCCTGTGGACAATAGGTATTTGGTCCTTTTACCCTACGGCATTTCACTCGTCTCGTCATGGATGACTAAAAAGGAGCCTCGTCCTCCACGGATTCGAACTCCTGCCGACAACTTTGTCATTGCCTTTCTCGTTTCTGCAGCCATCTACTGGTCTGCAACGGCATACCTCTCAAATCATTACAACATCTTGCAAGAATGGGGCGTCACCCCAGAATCCTCTGTCTTTTCGCTCAAGAAGAATTTCAAAGAATACATGATGAAACGCTTCACTGGATGGACAGAACTCGGTGATCGCTCGTCAATGACCGACCCAGCCTTGATAGCACAGGCAGATTCATTGGAAAAATGGTTTGCCTCATTGAAATCGCAAGAGTCTCGAAGACTGTACGTCTTTTACGGTCATCAAGTCTTTACAAGCTGCACATGGGCATCCGAACCCTGGGATCTCGTCTACTGTCTGGTTCCCAGCATCATCTTGAATTACGCGGTCATGGCCATCGTTCTCGGCGTCGGCACCATCTCGGAATCAAAGCGTCCTTGGCGTTTATATGGAACCATCGCATTGACCCTCTGTGTCTTTGCAGAAATCTATTTTTTCAGCACATATGAAGAGGAGATGAACTTGCCTGATGGTCTTTACAACTTTGGGGAATCGTCCAATATGTACAGAAGGATTGCCTTTGCTGTTCTCTGGTGTCGTCATTGCCGTGTTTGACGGCAGCGGGGAGAAGGAGAATGAAAAATTGAACCGTATCCTTGATATTCAACGAGGTTTTATAATCGGCTTGCTGGTACGCGTTTGGCGAAAGCGAGCATCTTTGGAGATAGTCAGCTTCGCGCAAAGTACAATGAGCATCATAAGCAGGAAGAAGCACATATTGAGCCATGCATCGTAGTACAGAGTATGCGGTAAGGCTTTATTTCTCTCTCTTGGTTATATTCCCTCTTTGCTATATTTTTCTTCTTTCTTCTGTTTAATCCTCTTAACTTACACCCTATCTTGTTTCTTTTAATTTCCCTTGTAGTCTTTACGTCGCGACACTCTTCGAAAATTAAATGTGGGGCAATGGTGGCAAGAAGCAAGCAGCATGTCAAGTAACATTATTGCAGCAGCACGGCTTGAAGGGATTCTTCAAGGTGTGGACCTTCCTGCACAGGAAGCCTCTATGTGGGAAGATATTGACGAGGAGCCTATCGTGCAAGCCGCCCCAAAGCCAAGAGGAGCCAAGAAGAATGAGTAAATAGATTCGAGATTTTTTTTGGGGGGGTTTGCAGGCAGGGAAGTGAATGATGGATGGAGTTTTTTTTCGTAATATATGTGGCCTCCTTACCCTTTACAGCATTGGTATTTAAGGCCATGGTTTTTGAATATGTTTTAGGTGCTTTTCCACCAATAAAGAAAACCATGGTGGTGTGTCAACAAGAATAAGTATATAAGTAACCAAAAGTAAACCGGAATATTTATAAATATGTATTAAGATGCGTTCTTGCTTGCATCGCCAGCTGCCTCAGTAGCGACATCATTAGAGGCCTCATTGGCGCCCTCATTTTCTTCCTCTCCACTCAGCTTAAGCGGCTTGAACCCGTTCCAATCCAAGTTTTTCGGTGTCTCTATCCGCCGATAACACATGAGGTATTTATCCCCCTTATTTCTCGCCACCTTCTTCCCCTCCTCCGTCTCTTCCATGACACATGGAATGCAAGGGTCACCCGCCAACTCCTCCGCAGTCAATCGCTCAAAAAGCGGATGATCGTCCAAATGCATAACCTATTTGCAAAGTCAATTTAAACGACAAAACAGTGTTGGTTTTTTTTTTTGTTACCATCCATTCATGCAGATCCTTCACATCGGTGACCGTGTACAGGATTCCACCGACTCGTAAAACGTAAGCGTATTCAGCGAGAAGCTGCGGTGTAATGATCCGTGCCTTATGCTTCTTTTTCTTGAAATGCGGGTCGGGAAACAAAAAGAACATTTTTGAAAGCTAGTCATAACACATAAATAAATGAACGCTCCCAATAACCTTCAACATACCTGTCCCTTTTTAAAAAAAATTCGGAAGAAACTTCATAGCGTTCATCCGCATAACAGAAATATTCTGATATGACCCCGATTCATCCCGCTTCTTATCCTTATTCTGCGTCCTCAATGCAAGAATCTTTTTCTCCACAAACTCCTCTACCTTGACACGAATCTCCATCCCCAGCATCAACGTCGACGGGAATATAGGCGACAAAGCGACAATCAAACCACCGTACCCGCATCCTTTTCAAGCGTTCAGGTTTAGTTCATCCCACTTTACAAAAAGGAAAACAAGTCCACCAAAACCGCCATCTCACCAACATCTGCAACCTCAACTTGAGCGAATGGGTTCGCATCGTCCTCGTTTAAAGGGATGGGCTCATCACTTTCGTCAAAAAAGGCAGGGTAATGTTTGTGCCATTTCGCGTACTGTTCTGGGCGAACAGGGTACTCGAGTTGATGGTCCGAAAATGGGTTCGCATGAGCTCGTTGTCGGAAATACCTATAGTTCCCCCCCAAAATAACAAAAAAACCATCAGCATACACCGTAAAATATCTATCATCCCCCAGATAGTCTATATATCAAAATGCACTTTTTTTTTGGTTTACCTCTTTTGAGGAAGCTTCACAGCGTCGTCGTCCATCTTCTACAGCCTTTTTTTTTTTTTTTTTTTTTAGTTGGTTGTTGACTGACAATTCACTAACAAATCGCAGCATGGACGACGGCATTCAACTCAACTTTGCTTCTGTCGACACCAGCGATGCCGTGAGAGCACCCAGGGAAAAGCCAGACAACCAAAAAGGCAGTTGGAAAAAACGTCGGATCGTATCAAAACTAGATACCCATCGGACAAAAAAAGCCGTCACAATAATCAAAACCTCTTCCCAAGGTGTTTCAAGGACTCCCAACGCTCTCAGAACCGCAAAGACAACCAATGCATCCTCTAAAATCACCAAAAAGCCGTCTGGGCCAAGGCCTCCACGAGGACCTGACGGTAAATCATTAAACCGGACAGAAGAACGAAACGGTCCAAAGGGCACTTCCTTTGTCTCATCCATCTATTCAGCAAACCCCGAGATTCCAACTGGAATAGCCGGTCCCTCTGTCGACTTTTTAGAAAAAACCGCTCCACGTGCACCCGTTAAAGTCACTGACCCTTCCACTTTTGAAGGTCTCGGTCTTTTACCCATCCTCCGATCACATCTTGACGGGAAAATGGGCATCAAACAACCTACCCCGATTCAAAGTATCGCCCTTAAACACCTTTTAAGCCACGACTCGAGAGATGCTTTGGTTCAAGCTCAAACCGGTAGTGGGAAAACCCTCGCATTTCTTCTCCCCATTGTCCAACGATTGATACAAGCTGAACGCGATGCGCCAAAAGACGTTACGTTGAATCGATCGCTTGGAACGCTGGCGTTGGTGTTGTCTCCTACACGAGAGCTGGCGAAACAGACATACGGTGTGCTTGAGAGTTTGTTGCGATATAATACGAGTGTTCAAGGAGATGCTGGTGAAGGAGAGGATGGTAAAGTGGATGAGGAAGCGTCAAAGACGGACGCGGACCGTGCGTTTAAACATTGGATTGTGCCTGGAATTATTATTGGTGGGGAGAATCCAAAGTCGGAAAAGTCGAGGTTGAGAAAGGGATGTAATATTTTGGTGTCAACGCCTGGAAGACTTTTGGATCATTTGAATTCCACAAAAGCGTTTGAGGTTGGAAATCTCCGTTGGATCATCTTGGATGAAGGGTATACATATTTTTGTTTTAAAAGAAAACACTGACGCGCCTTTAAAGTGACTTGTTCCTTGAATACGGATTCGAGCAAAATCTTCGTGAAATCCTTAAAGTGATTGACGAGCGCCATAGAGTCTTCATGGAGCAAGGCAAAAGACCGTCCGTCCCTTCATGGCCCAACACCAAGCAACTCGTCCTTGTCTCAGCAACGCTTCGTGATAATGTCAAGAAACTCGCCGAAACCAGTCTAGACAACCCTCTATACCTCTCAGCAGCTGAAGCGTCCAATAACAAGCCTGCAAAGGCATTAAAGGACCAACCCGCCAACAACGATAAACTCTATTCCGTCCCTACGCAACTGAGGCAGTTGTTCGTCACCGTGCCTTCAAAGATGCGGCTGGTCGCTTTGACGTCAACGTTACTTCAACTTCAGCAGAGTTCAAGAACAGAGTTCAAGGCGATTCTTTTCCTTAACACTTGCGATGCAGTCGACTTTAACTTTCACCTCTTGACCCGTGTGCGTCAAAACCCCGAAGAGAAACTCCCCTCAGCCAAACCCGTGGAAAAGAAGACCCCGTGGCCGACACCAAGGACGCTACAAAAGATCGCAAAGAGGGCGGGAAAGACCGGAAAGATAATGTGAAGGATTACAAGGACAAGAAAAACAGTAAAAACGAAAAGGATCCGTCTCTTCCTAGTTATGATGGCAAAGAAGCCACCTCCAACTTATTCCCAACCACCTTCCTCTTCAAGCTCCACGGTAACCTCCCGCAACCCGTACGTGAATCAGCGTTCCGTGGTTTCTCAGCTTCAAAACGATCCATCCTTATCTGCACTGACGTGGCAGCGCGTGGTCTTGACATGTCCAATGTCACGGATGTGATTCAATTTGATCCACCCACCGATGTGCGGGATTATGTTCATCGGATTGGTCGCACGGCGCGAATCGGGAAGGCGGGACAGGCCATGTCGTTCTTTTTGCGAGTGAATTGGAGTATTTGGATTTGTTAAAGGAACAGGGGTTGGCGTTGAAAGAGGTGCAGGTGAATGCGCTTATGAACGCGATCTTGAAAGTGGATATGTTGAATGATAGGCCTGGAGGGAAGCCAAGGAAGACGGAAAGGTCGCTAGAGGATAGAGCTATGGATCTTCAAATGCTGTTTGAGAGATATATTTTGGCGGATGAATCCGTAAGTACAATCCATGGTGGTTTCTTCGTCACCTTAACATCTCCCCCTCTTCCACTTACACATCACTTGCCCTGTATCCTCACGCAATTTTTCAGGCTTTAAAACTCGCACGAAACGCCTTCCAATCCTACATTAGAGCCTACGCTACCCACAACTCTGCCCAAAAGGCCATCTTCCACGTCAAGAAGCTTCATCTCGGACACGTTGCCAAATCCTTTGGACTCCGCGAAATCCCGTCCCTCACCAACACCTCCAAGAATATGATGCAAAAGGCTAAAACTCAAGGTCTGCAAGGTCGTGCTCAATCTGAGGGGATGCCGAGTCTTAAAAGGAAGGCTTACAGGATTTCTACGAGAGCAGAGTTTGGAGATGGGTTGCCGACGAAAAAGAATAGAAAATAAAATACCGCGTTTTCTTTGCGACAATTTTTTGAAAAATGTTGCAATGGATTGATGTAGACAATCTTGGACACTTGCGAAAACTAAGGCCAGAAGTGACGAGACGGGTGCAGAAGAAGGCGACGGTGAAGAATGGGACGTATGATGGGAAACAAATTCAAAAGCGACCTCGGAGTGATGAGAGCATTCGAATAGAATACTTGGCAAAGAGATGCGTAGAGTCGGAAGAAGACAATCACCGACTTGCACAGCTTGTAGAAGAGGCTCTGGTTGAAAGAGAAGACCTTGAGAAGCGTTTAAACGAATTTCAAAATGAAAATAAAGGTATTAATGGATGAATCCTTTCAGAATATTGATTATTATAAGAATTGAACGAAAAACTGAGGTCTATGGAGAGAATGAGACTGGCTACTCTGGAAGCCATACAGAAGCGAAAAGAAGAGGAAATTGGTTGCCCGTCTCCAGGAGGTTAGTATTTATTATGCATACGGAGTCGATTGTTCTTAAAACCTACCATTAGCTGAAGAAAAAGGACACTTTGGGTGAACCCCGCAAGGCCGACCTTGAAAGCACCATTCAACACTTTTTAAAAGTCTCCAAAACCCACATTTTAAAACCCAAGACCCCAGAACCCTTCAAAGTTCCGTCTCCAACCTTAAAAAGTGAACCCATAGCAAAGCCCTTCAAAGCCCCCTCTTCAACCCCAAATTGGCCAGAACTTTTCAAACCACCTTCCCCAACCTTCAAAAGACTACCCACCCCAAAATCCATCACTCCAACTTGCGACAAAGCTTCAAGCCCCATCCATCACCCGTCTCCAAAGCAACCTTCCCCCTCAAAACCTCCTTCTACTTTAGACGACATTGACATTTCTGGCGCATCTCCTGAAGCTCTCATGGGTTCATCCCCACCTCGCAGTAAAATCTTCTCGATCCCGCTTTCACCCATCCAAGACTCGGAAGACGAGGAAGTACGTCCAAACGTCTCATCCTCGTATTTCACAGACACGTCTGTACCTTCACCGCAACGACGAAGCGGACGATCGACATACCACATGGACGGCGGGTCGGAACGGTCAGAGCAGCGGTCACGTAGAGTCATGGAAGCCGCGTCAGAATGGTCTGAACAGCCGTCACGTAAAAACATTGACCGCGCGTCAGAATGGTCTGAACAGCCGTCACGTAAAAACATTGACGGCGCGTCAGAATGGTCAGAGCAGCTGTCTTGTACAAAGATTGTCGGCGCATCGGAATGGTCGGAACCTCCACGTCCACGTCATCAATACGCTGCATCTGACGCTCAATGTTCACGTAATATTGATGGCACGTCCGAGTGGTCTCAACTCCAACATGATCGTCCGTCAAGAACTTTGGACCTGGCGTTAGAACGATCCAAATCGCGTCATTCAAGCACCAGAGCTTCACACAAAGACTTTGTTACGAAATCACGTATCCCACACTGCGCACACATCTGTCCCCGCCCCCCGCGTCCATCTCGTTCGCACCCATCACAGTATCCGCAGATCCCATCCTCTTCACAGACGCATTCAGCGATCTTTGGAACCCCTCATCACTTCGATCAACAGGAAGTTTTTTGTTTGAAAATGACACTTCCATGATCTCAACTTTGCCAGATATTCTTGAAGGTATGGGTGGTGGGGATGAAGGTTTTCTGGCATCATTTAAAGGGAGAGAGGAAATGGTATCGCGCGGGTCGGTTAGTTTCTTCGAAGATGGGGACGTGGATCAGCTCATAAGAACAATAAATGCGGTTGGAGAATAGTCTTTTTTTCCTTGCGTCAAGCTTAAAAAAACATTTCTAAAGTAAACTCCCATTTATGTTCGTTTTCATCATCATGCTAAAACACAGAAAAGTAGATTGCTATCCTTCAACCAAATAGTAATGAGCGTCTTGGGGCGACGATAAAAGAAAGGAACAAAAGGACGAAAGAAAAGTCATTTCGCAAAAAAAAAAATAATATATCCATCTTGAAGAGATAAAAAGAACGCAATGTCAAAACAAAAACAAAAATTGAGGTTTGGAACAAACATGAAATGACTTAAAACAAAACAAAGGAGACAACAATCACATTGGAGAAAACCGCAAAAAGGGATCAGAGAGGGAAAATAGAGTTTAGTCTAGGAGGTTAAACACAAAAAAGAGGTAAAGTGGTTTCGGGTTTCTTGAGGTCCCTTGGCAACAGGGTGGTAATCTAGCTATTTAGCTAGCCGTGACAATGGCGGAGATGTGAGGAAGAGAGATCCACGCAGGGATAAACTTTTCAATCTCAACAGCCCTTGTCATAGGCTTGGTAAAGTCGGGGCTTTGCTCGAGGTCGAGGAGAAGCACGTCGGACTTTTCATTGAGAACGGCTCTTGAGGCAACAATTTTGAGAAGTTCCGGAGAAAGCTGTAGAAATAAAAGAGATAAGAATCAAGTGGGGACCGGCGTGTCGACGACAAACAACATTGAAGCACTTACAGGTGAGTCGAAGTCAGCGGCATAGTACAGGGAGAGTAGCTTCTTGATTTGAGTGGGGTTGAGGAGGAAGCAGCTATTACAAAAGTGAGACGAAGTTAGATTATGCACGTGCTTAGTTCAAATCATAGCTTAAAATACATACACATCAAAGATAGTCTCAATGTCCTGGGGCGAGGTCTTGTTTAACGTCAACAACTTGGCAGCCTGCAAGAGCTGCTGGAGGTGAAGCGTAGCTAAAATAGATAATGAGTCAATACAAACTTAACCTAAAACAAAATCTAGAAAAAACAAAAAACACAAACCTTCCGCAATGTAGTGACTGGTACACCACTCCTCAAGCCTCGATACATTGTACTGAATCTGCACACCCCTCTTCCAGGTACAGAAGTTCTTCCTCATCAAGATATGGTTGAAAGCGCTAACACCAATAACCCTCAACAACTCTGTCAAAATCTGACGAGCCATCGATTCCTCCATGTAGTAGCATCGGAGCGTTTGGAGAGCTTGCTCAGGAAGTTGAGAAGCTGCTCAATGGAGAATTGGGAGGAAGCAGAGGATTTGCCCCACTTGCCCCAAATACCGCCGGATTGTTTGCTAAAGGAAAGGTTAGCATTCATTGAGTACCATCAGAAAACCAAACAAGCCAAAATCGAAATAACAGACAAAATCTAGACTCACCAAACGTATCCAGGCAACGATTGGTTCTCAATAACAGCCGGCACAATCATTTCGCCAACCTCTTCTTCAACTCTTTAATCCATCCATGGTAAATCTCAAACAGCAAGTAATCAAGATCACTCTTGACTTTATCAAGCGCCCGTTCAGTCTCCACTCATATCCCCAGCATTGCCACGTCTTGCATTCTTCCTGTTCTCCTTGTTCTGCGCCGCCTTAACAACGCAGAGTAACTCAAAGCAGTTGGACAACCAGAACGCCGAAACGTAGTCATCCTCGAACTTCATGGTTAAGCTTTTGGATAGCTAGAATAAAATAGAGTAAGTATTGTGAGGAGAGGAAAGACGTACCCTTGATCACGTTGGTCATGAGAGTCAACATTCTAGCACAAGGTCGTGAGTGAGCAATTGGGCCATGACGGTGCCGATGAGGTGAGCCCGGAAGAAAATCTCCTTCCTGGTTGCCACCGTCTGTGTCTCGGAAGAGGGATCCTGAGGTTGGTGATAAGCGAATCGATGATCTCGTCCTCAAGCGCCTTATCCTCAAGGGTGCGAACCGAACGCTAAAAGAAAAGGAAAGCGTTTAAAAAAGGAACCGAAAAAGAAAAGTAATAAGCGTTGAAGGATTCTAAAATGATGGCCCAATTATCCTTCCTATATAACCCCTTAACACCCTTTAAAAGCACAGATCTATCCACGGCGCCAATAGACAATCCGTGCCGGTGGTATATTTGCAATTTCTCCTCTTCTCCAACATCAAACGTGGTTGTAAAAGAAGAGGAAAAACGACAACCACCGGGTAGTAAAACAAAAGGTAACTCTAAAAAAAGGGAAGATGGAGAGGTATCATAGAAACACTATCCTCCCGAATTAAACCTCACATCCATCCATCCGTCTATCTACAGGTAACCTGTACATTAATCATCCAAAGGTATACTACACTTTTACGCGAGAGGGAGGGAAATAAAAAGCAGGGATATAGAAAAAAAACCCCATTAAGTAAAAAATGCCTCCTCCACTCCGGCAACCCCATACCCTCCATCCCTCCAAACCCCCTCAAAAAGTCTCCATAGAACAACAAAAAACAATCCCAAAATCGACGCAAAAACTGAACGATAATCCACCTCATTCTCCACGGTCCGTTCCTCTCCCACACTAACGGCAGTCTCGGAGCTCGCCATCGAGGTTCTGTGCGAAAGTGTGGATTTACGCGAAGGTCGTCCCATGTCCGAGGGCGACGGAGGGGGAATATCGGTATAGCCGTTACTCATGTACTCGGCGGGTGCAGCGCTTTGCTGCGCCACAGCCACAGAGGGTCTTGCACTCTCCTGAGCGAAAGCATATCCGCCACTCTCCGCATTGGCGATAAGAGAGTCTGCAACACGATCACGTGTCCATTTACCAGCAATGAGCTTCTGCATCTGTTCCCTCAGTGAAGCCACCTCCTTCTTGAGCGCAGCGGTGGTAGCTGCATCCTCAGCCTTAGGAAGGTTCTTTAGGTCCTCACGGAGCTTCTTGTTCTCCTCCTTGCTCTTTGCAAGCTCAGCTTGGAGATTCTCAATCTCAGTGTCCTTCTTCCCAACAGTGGTTGTGAGCTTCTCATTGTCTTTGGTAAGTTGATCACGAGTGTCTTGAAGCGCCCTCAATTCAGCCTTCATCTCAGAAGACACTTGCGTGACTTCAACAGTGGCAGCCTTGGAGTTGGTCTCGACACGCGAAAACTTCTCCTTCCAGTTTGCAACCTGTCCCTCAAGCGTGCTCATCTTCTCCACCATCGACCGGATCTCCGCATCACGCGCCTTGACACTCTGCGAAAGCTCAACAACCTTGTTCTCAAGCTTGTAGTTGAGCTCCTTGAGCTTTCCAACACTCTTCGCCTCCGTCTTGAGCACCTTAAGCTCCTTGATAGCCTTCCTCCTACGAGTGCAAGACTGGAGTAGAATGATCTGACGGGTAGTCTTCTTGTACCATTTCCGGGTCATGTGGCCGCGGTACACCTTTTGGATCTTGATGGCGGCATTCTCTTGACGGAGACGGATAAGTTCTCTACGGGCAACGTGCATACGGAAGGTGGATTGAACAAGGACGACGGCTTTGCGGGTCTTTTGGAATTGCCTCCTCGCGAGCCACATGCGGACTTGGGTTTGGATACGGGTCGCCGCGATACGCTCGCGTTCAGCCCTATAGAGCTGACGAGCACGGTATCCACGGTAAGCTACAATGGAGGTTAGTTTTTCTGTTAAACCAGACGAATGAACAATAATGACTCACCAGTTTGAATCTTAATGGCAGCAGCCCTCATCCTCCTATACCTATTCCTGTAAACAATCTTTCTAATGTTCTTTTGAATCAACACCACACAGTCCCTCAACTTTTCGGACCGCAACTTCTCAAGGAACGCCAATTGTCCAGCCCTGAAGAAGATCTTGGTCAAACCCATCTGATACTTATCCTCAGCCCCAATCGATGCGCTAACAATAATCTTGGTCAACGCCCTCGCATCCGTACTCCACTTCTGACTCGGCACCAAAAGGTAGTACCGGTCCGCAAATTCCTGGTATGTCCAACGCGACGGGTATCCAGCACACGAGATACGGATCGTCTCAAGAACACCGCAGGCTCGGAGTTGAGCAAGAACCATTTGGGGTTCAAAGGCAAAGGCGACCTTGGTTTGGTTGGGCTTGATACAACGGATGTAGTGGACTTCGGTAGTGCGAAGTGTGGCCATGAGTTTGACAAGGGAAGCTTTGAAGATGCTGCCGAGGGTGGGTTTCTTGGCGCTAGCGCCTGCACCACGACCACCGCGAGCCTGAATGTCAAAAAAGAAGTAATGCTCTATTAGAATCGCTAGTTTCACAAAATATCCGCGAACAGAAAAACAATAGAAACCAAAATGAAATAACATACGTCAGCTTGAGGAGCGACCGCCACAGCCTCCTCTTCAATAGCTACAACCTCCTGCAAGAACGCAAACTCAGCCGAATTCAACAAGCCAAGCTGCTCGTCCGAAACCGTGTCCTTGTTCTTCTCGATAAACCCATCAATCTCGTAGGTGACATCACACGCGTAATGCTTGATTGTAAACGCCTTCTGTCCAAACCTCGGCTTCTCGAAGAATTGTTGCGTAGGAGTTGCGAAGCGTTGGTAAAGCTTTGTGATGAGGGAACCATCGGAACCAGAGGGGAGACGGGATTCTTCATCAAGGAGATCAAGGATACCGAGTTTGTTTTCAATCATATCGATACAGGGTTGGTTGTCGTTGAAATCAATAAAGGACCAGTTGATCTTTTCGTTGATGTATTCTTCTTGTTCGAGCTTAAAGACATGTTGGTTGAATTCTTGTTGGAGCTTCTCGTTGGCGTAGTTCTATTTGATTCAAAAACGTGAATAGGGCGGAAGGGATAGAGAAAATACACGCGCGGAAGAGGAAAATTGTACATACAATACAGAATTGCTCAAACGAGTTTTTCTTGAAATGCTCAAACCCATAGATATCCAACACACCAATGAAAGTCTGATTCGCACCCTGATCTTCCCTCGCAAGATTCTTGTTAATAATCTTGACAAGCCAATCGAACAGCATGGAGTAGATGAATTTCGCAACAGAGTCCCTTCCAACCGTCGCCTGGTACTGGTTCAAACTCGTCACAATCTTTTCAGAGCGTGTGATAATTTGCTTCTTGACAATCCATTTCTTAAACTCATTCTTATTGATGCCTAAAAGCTTAGTGGCGGTGATCAACGCGGGGTCATCGTCGGAAATAAGGGCTTCGTCACGGACGGCGGTAATCTTTATGTTACCGATGTGGAGGAGGGCGGCACAGATCTTGAAAATGTCCCTATTAATTTTTTTTGTTATATTAGTGAACAAGCAAACACAGATCAATCGGACTGTGAAGATAATTACCATTGAGTAGAGACGGAAATACCAATGGTTGACAAGGCTTGTTGGGTGACAGCGAACTCGGCGGCGTCGTCGAATCCAGGAATGGTACCGGTTCCACCTTGGCTAAGATAGTGGTAGTCGTTCCATCTTCCAAGTGCGTACTCCTTCCTCTCCGCAGCGGGCACAGCAGCACAAAGTTGATAAAAGATGTGGTAGTTACGTTCTACAATAAAAAGTCAGCAACGATAAAGAGATTAATGCTTTAATGACTTACCAGTGGCGGGCTGGAAAATAAGACGGGATCGTTCAAGAAGGTAGGTACGGATCTTGGCACCTGTGATCCTCACGGACTTGTCTGGCCCCGAAGGTTTTGAGAATAAAATCTCAATGTACTTTCCGAAACGCGAACTGTTGTCATTACGTGACGTCTTGGAGTTACCAAAGGACTAAACAAGTATGTTAGAACCACCCACTTAAGGATTAAAGAGACAGAAAGGAATAATCACCTCCATAATAGGGTTAGTGGAGAGCACAGCCTCTTCGATCTCACTGGTACCCCCCGAAGTCGTAACACTGTCGGCCCTGTATGACTTTTTCTCCAAATCGTCGACAATGGCAAAGTATCGCATGATGTACTTAGCACTTTGGGTTTTACCAGCTCCGGATTCACCGGAAACGATGATGGACTGGTTCTTGCCTTCCCTGATCATAGTACGGTATGCATCTTCTGCGACGGCGAACTAGTAAACACAGAAGGTGTAAGAAAAAATTAAACACACGGGAAAATAGAGGAAGAAAACTGAAGATAATGGTGACGTGAATGCTTCGAATATTATGAAATGACCACATACCAAGTGAGGCTCGAGCTCTCCGCGACGCTTACCAGAATACTCTCTGTTGAATAAAAAATTTAATTTCTTAAAATCCGGAGAAATTTAAGGGGTTTGTTCAACACAAGTTTGGGATGGTTGTTCAAACAAATCCATACCCCCGCGATGGATTTGTGAAAAGAGGAAGGAGGAGTAGCGATCGTACATCATTGCTTGGAAAAGAAAACTCAGAAAAGAACGTACCTCATAATTTCGGGAGAGTAAAGGGCAAGCCGTTGGAAAGGGTTCATGGCGATAAGGACAATACCGGAATATGTGTAAATCTGCTCCTGGAGATATCGCAGGCGCACATTGTGAAGGACGGCGGGTCTAAAGAAGGATAGAGAGTTTAATCCAATTGTTGAGTTCAATGGGGCTCAAAAATGTAGCGGAGCGCACAAAGTCAAACAATATAAAGATAGTTAAAACTTACTCGTGGAGATAAGAGAGGTTGGCAAGATCATCGATACCCTCAAGCATAGGTGGGTTCTTGAGGGGGGGGAGGTCGGCAAACTTGCTGGCAACCAGCTTGGTAAGGGAAGTCTCAAAGACTACATCCTGCAGAAATCAAATGAATTCCAAAGTCAGTTCTCTCCCACGAGCTAGTGTAAAGATGTGATGCATGATCGCTCCAGAAACCCATCATGAAGGGTCCAACGAAATGCAGTAAGCTGTTCCAAAAACATTAAGAGTCCGGATTGCGGTCCATACAGCCTTCCTGCGATCGTCCTTTTCCCTTTAATAATAATCCCTCTCAAAACATTGCCGAGGCAGCACACAAATCCTCGCTAAGAATGTAGAATTATGAATCAAGTCATCATACACACCTTGCCGCGCTGATCTAGAGAAAAGACCATCTTGACGGTATCCGCCACCAAAGACTTTTCCTTAAGGGTCGCAATCACCCAGCCCTCCTGTTCGTCGGCAAACCATGCTTTCGTGCCCTGTGAAGATGGAATGCGATCAGCTTACATACATCATGCTTGTCCACCAGCGCAATGATCACATCTATAGAATACCTTGGCATACACCTCCAAAGGGTTTTCGGATGCCGTCGCCATCCTGAAGAAGAGAGTTTTCAGATGATTAAAAAATCAATTTTCAATTTTCAGAAAAACGTCAATAATCGTATTGGGTGATTATAATAAATAAATAAAATAAATAAATAAATAATGAATAATGCTAAAATTTTATTTTGGCCTGCCTGCCACACCATACGTACCACACGAGTCTGTATGTTCTGAAACAATGACCAATGAGCGAACGCTCTTTTCATATGTAATCCAGGACAGCCTATGATAAATAAACTACCACCCATCGAATTCCTTTCACACTAAATAAATATATACTCTCACTTAAATATTCTTTTGTTCATCACCCACCATGCATGGAATTAATACTTTTTTGTTCATCACCCACCATGCATATTCCATGCATCACAGATGTCATCACAAATGTCATCACAACCTGTGCAGGATAGCCCAGAGGATCCGATGAAAGTACGATCCACAAGAAGCAGTGAACCCAGCAGCCTGCTTTTAGCACCTGAAAGGGAGCATCGGGTCCCCAATAACGAAAGCAAGTAAAGAAGGCAGGCCGCTCGCACAAAATCAAAATCACGAAGTAGGTGAATAGAAAAACACGCCGGACAACCTCACATGGAAAGTAAACCCCCTGTTGGGAAGACTGGAACAATCTCAAGGATGACGTGCTTTTTTGTTTTTGTACATCAAACTTGTCTTTATTTAAAAGTCTTTATCCCAGGTATTTCAGCAACGTTTGCTGAGACGTGAAGGTACATGAGTTTTAAAAAGCTGAATCAACATGACATAGTTGCGCCCAGTTTTGTGCAGCTCTAGATCTACAGTACACCAAATTTTGCTATCACTAAAGGCGGAATAGTGATTGGCTCTTTACTTATGAGTAAGGCGGTAGTCTTGTCATAAGTTAGGTGGTTCTCTACCTTTGTTTGCCGGTGAAAAGTTCAAGTGCTTTCGTATTAATTCCACAAAATATGTTAGACTTTATTCCACTCTCCAATAAAACATGTTCAATCGTGATCATCTATCCTTCACCCGCCTGTATGAAATCCACAAGAGTACGAAAAATTGATTGTATGAAATCAATAGAGTATGTAATTCATACAGTTGCACCAACATCCATTAAGTATACCTGTCGCGCATGATCACATTAATGGGTTGATGACTAGCATCCCAAACAGGCTTTTGCTTTGCTCCTTCATTTGAAGTACTAAAGTGATTATTATTATTTAAATAAGTTGGTCAATTGACTTCAAGTATAAATTGCGTAATATTCAGTTTTCCCTGATGTTATAAGTTCTTACTGAGTGAGATGATGTAGACTTTACGCAAGTTCAAGGTACTGGCAAATTGTGAAGCTTGTGAAATTCTCTCTATGGCCTCCTCTGCTCAGCCTTGAAATACAGAGGTAGAGAACCACATTGTAGGTGACGATACTAACTCCCCGGATGTACTCCAGAGTCGAGAATAAAGCCCTACTCATCCGTTAAGGGACGCAAGGATTTGGTATGCTGTGGTTTGTGTTTTGTTTTGATCCTTAGTAGAAGGGGGAAAATGAAGGGAAATGCCTCATAACTAAAGTGACAAGGGGAAAGGGTTCTACGAGAAGGGATTCCATCTTGCTCCAAGGAATGTGTCAGGTCTCCGTTACTGCTCCTTATAACCATTTTAACATGTTGTTCTATTGTCTCATCCATCCACGGGCTTCTTACGTGCCGCTACTCCCACTCCAAAACATCGGGATGGCATATGTCATCAACAATGTAGCAACAGACGGGGTTCTCCGACCAGACTTTCAAAGGAATCATGCAAATAAGGCGTATTTCTACTGCTCATACCTTCTTAGAAGTTCATCTTGGTCTGGGTTGTGGTCTTCCTGGCGACGCCATCACCTGATCACCTGCTGGCAACATTCAATACACTATAGATAATTAAAGGGGTGAAAGCTCAGCCAGAGGCTGGCCTGAAGCAAGAGGGCTTTGGTCTTTTGAGGTGTAAGTAAATCTATACAACTTTCTAAAATAATAAAACAGTACATAAAGGGGAATCAATAACAAGAAGAACTGGCATCTCGACCAACGTGGTAGCATGTCATTAGTTGGCATACCACATTGACCGCCTTCCTTCTATAAAACCTTTCTCGTATCTATGGGAAAAACTATGAAGACCCCAAGAGAGATAAGAATGGAATGGGAACAAGGAAATAAGGATAATGGCATGACGTCTATATAAGCGACGCATTCATGCCTCTTGGTGAGGTTATCCAATAATCTCACAAGCTGTGTATTTTACTTATTTTTTGCTTTTGAACTGTGAAATTTAAGGTTTCTGGGGAAAATTTACCATTTCCGCGCCCGTTCTTGGCAGTGATTCCGTCTGGCAGTGATTCCATCTGACTAACTGGTTTAACGTATTTGCATTTTGTGTCCGCGTCCGCAGATGCCTTTGATTTCCTTCCGAATTTTTTTGCCAGTGGGATTTCAGTATCTAACACAAAAGTGAAATGTTTGCCATGTAGTTGGTTCTAAGCGGCTGTATCAAAGCCACATAAATAGTTGCAGGGAGCCACTGTGGATGTAGATTGCGCCTGTACCTGAATTGCTAGAGTTGCATCAATATTGGTAGCTGGTAATGCTTGGTAAAAACTAGTAGATGGGCTAGCAATTTTTTTCCACCTCCTTTGGCCCACAGTGTGAAGTTCTAGTAGTTTTTTCACTTCACACCTTCGCTTTAAGTACTAAAGGGATTCCTATTACTTTACGTAAATGGACGCGACTTACGCGGTCCCCAAGTATAAATACACGAAATCCTCTATTCTTTTCCCTTATGTTATAGGGTTTTTTACTGAAGGAGGTGACATAGACTTTACGCGCGTTCGAGGTATTGGCGCTTTGTAAAGCTGTGTGTTCTGTGTTTTGTTTGTTTTTAGGTTGTATAAGTGTTTCCATTTCATGTATTACGTTAATAGATGGATTGTTGACCTTCATTTCTGCTCTTTGAGATTTGAGGCTCCTCTGGGGCTCTCTTGCCCATGACCCCCCTTGCCATCCACCATTAATATATTCAAGGAATGGCCTGCCTACCCCTCTGCTGTCGCCGCCAGGCTATTCCTCTCGCAGTCAGCTTACTGGGCTGAACCCAGGGAACAAAGGCAGCTTTGGAGCTGGTTCAATCCCAGTATTTTCGCCTCCTTAGCTGAAGCCTAGTTCTGATCCCCTATCCTTGATGGCAGGATCACGGCATGACGGGCTAGCCATCACTCATTCCTATGTCCCCCAATGACGTTGGCAGTTGATGCAGTGAGCAGATGCTGCATGCCCTGCTTTGCAACGTAGGCTGGAAAGGAAGTGCACATACAACTGGTGAAAAGGTGATTGAAGCATGGCGGAGAGTGGCTCCCCCACGGCGTGTTCTAGGACGCCAGGTGTACAAGCTACAAGGTATGTTATATGTGTTATTGCCCCTTTTATTACTAGAAACCCTTGATTGTGAGATGAGAACCCCATCCCTTGATCAGTTCACGAGAACCAAGCCAAATTAACGTCTGCTGGCCGAGCATCGAGAGTACATCGTCGACGCCGGAAACCAAGCAGGGACTTCCTACCTACAGAACGGCATGACCCATGTTCGCTGTAGGCTCGGAATCTTGAAGACATCCACCATCTCCATTAAATATGAAGGACATATGGAGGGCCAGGTGTAAATAACCGATGATGTTGCAACAGCTCTTGTCTCAATTGTGATCGTGTTTACAGCTGTAGGTTGTGCAATTTTTGGTTCAGTAGATCCTAGCTGGACAACTCCGCGGAATCCAGGATTTACCAGCTAGGATTGGTTCCTCTGTACAGATCTGCTGTTCTTGCGGGGTTTTATGATAGAAAGGGAAGGGAATAACAAAGATTGACAAAAATAAAGAACCTAGGCGAGGATCACACTTATCTAAAGTAGAAAGGGCTGCAAAGAGGGAGTCCTTCCCGCTCTAAGGAGTATCTTGGACCTTCACAATCAGCTGTAAGCTTTTTAACTCTTTCCTACTTCCTCCCTTGTCTGTCTGTGGCTCCTCTCTGGTCGCAGTCCCTGTCAAGGACAACTACACAGCCCAAATCATGGTAAAGGAAGTAGTAATTAAGTGGTTTATCCAAGCAGGTCTTTGGTAAGGGGGTATGCCATGAAGGCATTAATATCTCTGGTTTACCCTTACTTAGACTCAGTTGTCCTGACCTAGCATTGCGAAACCCTCCAGCAGCGTCTGATCCTTGAACGCCTCACAGGGTACTCAAACACAATATGTAAGAAAAGGGTAGGGAGAACACAGCACAAGGCTGGTTAAGGACAAGGTCTTTTTGGGAGTCGTAAATCTATTCATGTTTTACTCAATCTCTTATTTACGAAATACAATCATGGGGGATATACACACACAAACACACAACAACATACACAACATAAGTACAAGCCCACCGTCAACTCTGCACACATAACAGGTCTCCACATGCATAAGAAAAGAGCTCATGTAACCATGCAGGGTCAACAAGAAGGAGAGACACAAGGGGAACAGGGACAAAAGGTAATTAATTGACAACCTTAGAGCAACAATACTTAAACACTTGTGCCTGTTCATTGGGTTGCTTCAAAACGTCACACTGATGTGTGAAGAATTACATTATTGTCATGGCCAACAGCTCATGTGGACCTTACTACTAAGTTCATTGACTTTGTTATATCCCATGTTTACCAGTATATTTAGGTGTCATATTAAATCCTCCCTCTTTTCACTGTGGGCATTTACATATGCTTTTCCCCCCACATTTACAGGGTTTTTATTGTAGGAGGCAGCGCACATATGTGCCGTTTATGTGTGCATATGTTGTGTCTACTATTTATTTGTAATTTGTTTATTTCTTTAATATGAGAGATTTCATTTTTGTACCTGTTGGATCAAGTTGATATTGAGTTGATCCCAATCCTATATCTAACGCGTGTTGCCTTGTAAGTTGATCTTCCTTCAATTTTAGTTTAGGAGACAGTCTACCTCCTTACAACCTGGTGAAGCCACAATACGGCTATTAAGACCAAAAGCTGTGATGAAATACTCATTCACAGTGTCTTTTAGTCCAGACTTGGTCAGCTACATTCCACCTCTGGTGTTTTTTGACCCAGTGATCTGGTGCTAACGGCAGGCAATGAGTGAGGTTACCCTGTTCTAAGCTCTGAGAGGCAAATGAGAGTCCATGTTCAAAAAGGTGCATAGTAGGGTGGCATGGAGACTTAGAGCCATCCCAAATTGGACAGGAGACAATCTGGTGCTGATATTGGTTTAGAAGCAAGGTAAATTGATATTAAAGGTACAAAACACAATCCCTTCTGCCTTAAATAAGCAGATTCTTGCGATCACTCACCCACACCATTGCCAAGTAATAACAACACTACTTAGATGCCAGAGTACATCCGGTCTCTATGTGCTCTGTGGACCTGCTGTGTTCTAGCAACTCCTTTACCCTTCTGCCCACTCCCTAGTCAATGCTAGGTAGGGAGGGATGGGTCAAGGGAAGATCACATATATGCATACCAGGTGGTTGACATCAGGATTCCAAAGGCTATAGCTCAGTCTAAATTGTACAACAGATAATTGAGTTTGTGTCACAGATGTTCTTCAATATCAAGCATTGTTTAGCAATACTCTTGAAAATGAAGATTGGCCCAATGGCTTTGTGCGTCTCCATCTGGGATAATTTGTACCTAGCTGACTTGTGAAGTTCTGACTCTGGCCCTCCATCAGTCAAGCTCTGACTGTGCCATGCTTTCATCCAATCCTGTTGGTACTTCAAGTTGGAATTTTGGCTGCAGCTCCTCTTTTGCTGAGGTAAAATTTTGGTTTGCTGTACATTGTCTTTGCGTTAACACAGCTTATCAAGTAAAAAGGGGTATCATGAAGGAAAATCAAAGAAAAACAATATCCAAAGCGGAGATCACACAATCTTAAGTGGATGAGGCTAAGAGCAGGGAGTCCATCCTGGACCTTTACAATCATCTCCCTTGTCTGCCTGCGGCTTCTCTGTGGTTGCAGTCCCCCGTCAAGGACAAGTAGACAGCCCAGATGATCTTCACTCACCCCCACAGCATCTGATCCTTGAACACTTCACAGAATACTCAAACACATATGTTACAAAAGGGTGGGGGGAGCACAGCACAAGGCTGGCCTGGAAGCAGGTTTTTTTTGGGTGTCCTCAATCTATTCAAGGTTTGCTCAATCTCCGTTTTAGAAAATAATATCATGAGAATATAACAAAACACAAGTTTGTCTGTCTAGCGGGACCACTATAATAGACATTTATTAGACATTACTAGACATTAGGTAAGATAATGAATAGACAGTTGATAGATATGGAATATATACTTTTAGGTGTATTTTAGACATTTTTCAATTAGTGTCTAACAGACACGTACTAGACGTTTGAATTTTGAGAATTTTGGTTAGACTAATCTTTGTCTGCTAGACACGTACACGTCTTTTAGGGTATCTTTTAGAACAGATGACTTTTTTGATCTAGCCATTGCTTTAAAAATTTAAAACAACGTGGATACAAACCATCATCAGGAAGAAAGACAAGCGTCTTTTTGTTTCTTTCTCATCAATACAATGAAGTCTTTTAACCAGCAACAGAAGTTGCAGAGATGGGCACAGGAAGATCAAGGAATCAAGTTAATGTTTGATCTGGAGACTGCACAACTTCCCATTTCGCCAAGAGTGCCTCTTTCTAGCGCCACCAATCCACCAAAAAAGCGTGGCTTAGCTGATGAAGTCTGCATATTGGGGCGAGGTTTTATGTTGAAGAGTATGAAGAGCATGGACGGATAAAAGGGGGCCTCGCTCCATCCAGTGCAACATCAGCACTGCGGATAGCGAAAACCGTTCTGAAGGCTTTCATTATTGTTCATGATCCTGAAGGACAACCGTAAGTGTTACCTTTTTATTTGAAAATGCGTACAAATGAATATAACATGTTAAACTCTGCAAGCAGGAATGAGAATGGCATGGTTAGAAAGCTTTCAATAAAACGTTCGGAGTTACAAGCAAGGCCGTCACAGTCTCAGTCAAGCAGAGAGTAACTCCAGACCGCGGTGACGGCATCAAATTCTGAGGCTGACGACATGGATGATGAGCATGAAGAGCTGGAAGGACCATCAGATGCGTCTATCTCGTCGTCATCTGATGATGATGATGATGATGATGATGATGATGATGATGCGCTCAGCTGAATTTCTCTCAAGCCCTCTAGTCGTGACGAGATTGATGACAATGGTACGGATTCCAATGATGAGCACGTTGATCCAATAATGGTCAATTCTTTAAAACGAATGGCCGTGAAAATGAAGTATAACGGCCACTTTAGTAGTCACCATCATGATCGGAAAAGTATTTCAAGAAAACGTCTTTGACCTAGCAATTCGGGGAGCCATTCTGATGCCAAGTCTCTTTGCAAAGAAACTCTGACAACAAAGCCATGGAACGACTGAGAAGGGAAAAGCGTAGTCGTCCCCAGACGGTGGACACCTACAAGTACTGTAAGGGAATCGTAGTACTTGACTTTTTCTTAAGAGTGACCCTATTATCAGCAAGACTACATTTCTCTTAAACGGAAACCGAAAGAATGGCGGTCGCTTGCAGGTGGATGCGCGGCTTTGGCCGAGCATTTAAGTCCGCTTTTGACGAAATCGAAATGCCGAGTGAAAGAAATACCATTCCCCAAATCCATTAACCACTTTGACTTTATTCACCGAAATCTTTTGTATGTTAAGGTCAAACAAGATAAGTTTGTCCTGAAGCCGGTGCCGTATTTTACTTATAAAAAGTATTGCATTAAAAGGACAGTTTAAATAAATATCTAACCCAACTAATATATTTTGGTATTAAAAATTGTTACATGTACACGGGTTGATAGTGCAAAGCAATGAATAAAGAAGGAGTTCATTTATTCCCGCGCGTGACTTGGTTAAGTTACTTTACATGTTTGTTTGTGACAATGAGGGATGAACGGGTCATGAGACCTTGTTAGCTTGGAGTGCCGCCCTCATTTTTACCTGTAGTGGTTTAAAAGCGTTTAGTAATAAGAAATTAGTTGTATCAGTATTATTCAGTAGTCACCTCTGGAGACCTCGTCACCAGTTTACATTCGTTATTATTAGTTTATTAGTTATTTCGTGTAATTACAAGAGCCCTGTAAACCCCTACATCGATGACTCCAGGTGTTCTATGACAGGAGTGGCTCACGCTTGCTTCTGTAGTAATGAAGTTTGATGACGGTCATAAGTAGCGGATTTGATTTTGGAGACGGTATTGCGGATTTTCAGAACGGCTACTTAAGGTAAGACCAATATAAACTGTTTGACAGTTCCAGTGCTTTGCCCTTCACCGAGTGACCAATAAGCATTCAGTCATAAGAACGTACCCCAGGATTGTTGGGTTTCACTCACTTGACTCACAGGGACGCGTCAGGATCACTCGCACCATTAGTCCGCAGCGTCGGGCGCAACACTAGAGTGCTCTGGAATTTACGTGTCATTAGAGCTGAGCGCGAACGCGACCCCTGGACTTCTAATTCACTCTCTGGACTCATTTGAATTTCCACTTTGATTTTCCTTCCTTGATTGGATTATTTTCTTTATGCCAGTTTAATTATAACTCTACCTGTTTGTGCTTGGACATTCCTTTCTAGCCTTTATTTATTCCCTTTGTTCCTGTCAAGGCTCTCTGATTTGTTTATCTTTGTAATGGAGAGTTTAACGCGTGAGTGCACGCGTCTCCGATAGGTTTACCTTTGTGTTGTCTTTCCTCTTTACTTGTTCGTTTTGTTTGAGTATTTAAAGATTCGTGTGTTGAGTTGAAATAAATCAAGAACGTTGTCGAGCAAAGTGCGTTTAACTTTGTTTTAATTGAGCCCCGTGAACAACAAGTATTCAACAAGGATTACAGGTATGCGAACTGCCCAGATTTTGGCCGCTTCCACAAGCATGTAGTTTTATGGTCCAGTTGAAGTATGCCCGTTTTAGTTAAAGATATCGTAGTTGTACGTAACTTTTTTCTTGTGGTAAGGTGAGGATGATGCGGTGGAATGTGTGACGTAGGAATCAACATAATATTGAAGTATCTCGCCAGGCATAGCACGTCCACGCCAGTCGGCTTTCAGCAAAAAGTCATTTTTTCGCTCCTGTTGGGGTCAAAATACTAACAGTCCCGTTGACCCGCTGAAATCGTAGCCGTTAACAACAGGAACGGCGTTGCATATGGGAGCAACTAGGATAACAGGATCAATGATGCATCACGTTTCAGATCTCTCACGAGCCTCATACAAAGAGTCAATAACCTGGAAGATTGCAAGTTCTTCAACATTTAATTCCGTGGCAAGCAAGGAATCGAACTGTCGAAGCTGCAAGGCATTTTAGAAAGTAAGTAACACTGTAAGTATAACCTTTGCCATATTTTTAAAAGCTTCAACTGCTGAAGAATGGCGTTCAAAGCAATCTAATAGCAGTCTTAAACTGCTCCATATTGATACCACAACGTTGACAATGTCAAAAAGACTAACACTATTATTCATCTTGAGAGTAAATAAATATCTTAACCTATTTTAACACATAAGCTCCTATTATCCTAACTACATAACGACGTACCACTCCCAAACTATAGTGAATCACGTCAAAAATGTTGGGTTTCATCTTTCTAGTTAGATCTACTTAACCAGCATTCTTTATTTCACTAAGTTCATTTATGCCCCTGCACTGTTTCCTGACTGAATTTCTGAGTTTAAATTTATTATTCGTTTTGCTGCTCATACCATTTGTGTCAGTGATTCCCGCATTTGAATCTCCACACATGACTTGGCTAAGTTGTTTGTGACAATGAGGGATGAACGGGCCATGTGGCCTTGATAGCTTGAAGTTACCATTTGAGTCAACACTAATCCCTGCACGTTAATACCCGCGCGTGATTTGATTAAGTTACTTTACATGTTTGTTTGTGACAATGAGGGATGAACGGGTCATGAGACCTTATAAGCTTGGAGTGCCACCCTTATATTTACCTGTGGTGTTTTCTAAGGTGTTTCATAATAAGAAGTTAGTTGTCATCAGTATTATTCAGTAGTCACCTCTGGACTTTGTCACCAGTTAACATTTGTTATTATTAGTTTATTAGTTATTCCGTGTTATTACAAGAGCCCCGTAAACCCCTACAAGTGGTAGCACTTCATCTGGTTGGAAGAAGAAGTGAACGATCCATATGAGGACCAAAGAGACGATCAGAAGAGAAGAGCGTGAGAACATCAATAGAGAAGCAGTCAGCCCAAGTCGCGAACAGCAAAATAAGAAGATAAGGACGACAAACATTTGATGTTACACCAGTTCCACATCTGTTAGTACCGCATGGTTGGGTACCTCAAAGGCAAGGAAGGTCTTTGGAAGATTGTTGAGAAGGGCTGGACGCCCTATGCTGTCTTTGACACGCCTACAAACGCCGAGAAGAAAACTAGGTCAGAAGAGGAAGATCTTGACATGAAAGCGAAATTTAATCACGAGTTCACGATATCATCCTACCGTTGGTACAGGATGAGTCTACGGCAAAGGCCATTTGGGATAAGATCATTGAGACCTATGAGAGAAAGGCTCAGAAAAACAGAAAACGCGATCAGACGGAAACTCACGAACTTGAAGATGAAAGAAGAAGACCAATTTGAAGACTTACATCGCGGAAGTCTCGTCAAATATCCAGCAACTGAAGGCTGTACGGCAACCCCCCAACACATCTCCATCCTCTTGACGACCCTCCCATAAGCATACGACATCATTGTTAATCTCCTTGAGAATGACTCTAAAGCAGAAACGGACTATGCTTATGTTGTTGGAAAATTGTTAGATCACAAAACGAAAATCAAAGAGAGGAATAAGAAAAATGAAGACAACGAAGGTGCCCATGCTCATGCCGCGGGGCGCCACAACAACTACCGACAAAGACTACGTGGTGGTGAAGACCGAGAGTGTTATAATTGTGGCAAGAGAGGACATCTGGCAAGAGACAGCTGGGGTGTGAAAAAAAACAACAACAAGGACAATAGAAATGAGACGGAGAAGGAACCTCAAGCTCAACCAGCAGCAGCAGGAAGAGGACGTGGAGGTTTCCGTTGTCGAGAAGGAGGCGGAAGAGGCGATGCCGAGGTGGTTGGAACCGAGGACCTAACGCAAATGTAGCAAATCAGAACAAACAACAATCAAAACAACAATGGAGGAAATCCAGTAGTCTTTGTTGCAGCAGTACCAACCGTTAACGTCAGTGGAGATGGCGCGTTGCAAGCGAGAGACACTAGATGAATGTTAGATTCAGGAGTTACTCACCACATGACCTTTCAACCCAACATCCTGACCAACTAGCGCTCCATCCAGTGCAACATCAGCACTGCAAATAGCCAGAGAACTCGAATCGAGAGCAGTGGGAGACTGTGAGGTGAAGATTAGTAACGGTGGAAGAACGGAAATGTTAGTGTTAAAGAACATTCTCCACATACCTAACGTTGGACGGAACTTGATCTCGCTTGGGATGGCAAGGAAGATCTTAACATCTTTCCGAAAGATACCGGATATGACGTGAAACCGAAGAAGGAACCGTCAGCACAACCGCTGGCAACGTTCACATATAGCGACAAAGAAAATCTCATCTATTTGATCAAGTAATAGATTTAAAAACCGAGCGTGTCCTTGGCAAAGGTTAGAAAGCCAGTGACTCCGCATCAATGGCATCTGCGGATTGGCCATTTAGGAAAGAAGGGAGTGAAGAAACTAGTGAAGATAGCAAAGGGAGTCAACATAACTGATGAAGAGGACACTCACCTCTGCGAAGGGTGTGTTGATGGAAAGATGGCGCATGCATCATTTCTTGATAAACCCTACGAATTGAAAGCTAAAGACCCGCTCGAGAAGGTTCACGTCAATATCGTTGGACCTATGAAAACCGCGTCAAATGGAGGTGTACGATACTTCCTTATCATTGTCGACAGCGCCACAAACTACGTGACTGTATATCTTTGCAATAAAAAGAGCGAATCAACAAAGTACATGAAGAGTTTTAAAGAAGAAGTAGAAAAGAAGATCAAAAGAAAACTGATTGAAATTGTCGCAGATAACAACAGAGGAGAGTTCAATAACAAAGTAATGAAGGAGTGGTGCTTGGAGCATGGAATTCGACTCACCTTCACCATGAGGTATAACCACAACAGAGCGGTGTAGCAGAGAGAATGAATCAACTTTAAAGAAACGGTCTAAATGTATGTTAAGCTCTTCAAAATTCGAGACGCGTTTTTGGGGAGAAGCTGTAATGGCAGTAGCTTACCTCATTAACCGTTCCCCAGCCCGTATCAATGAAGACAATACACCGCTTGAAAAGTTCGCCGGAGTCAAGCGGACTTGTCGAGATTGAGGGGGTGGGGATGCTTAGCACTCGTTTTAATTCCCAAGCAGCAGCTGAAGAAGGGTGACTTTAACGCGCGACGCTGCGCTCTCGTTGGGTATGAACCGTTGGGTTACCGCCTGTGGGATTTAAAAAAAAATAAGCTGATCAGAAGCAAATCCGTCATCTTTAAGGAAGGAATGATGGCGGCTGAATCAGAGAAGGGAGATTCAAAGTTGAAGGAGAGGTTCAAGAATGCAAAGCCAACTTGGACTTACCTGTTTTTTCCACAGACTCGTCAAGCTCTGGTGCAAGCAAAGCGGATACGCCGGTTGATCATTATAAATCTGAAGATGATGAATATGATAATGTCAGTTATCACACTCCTGACCGCGATTTATTTGAAGAAGAAGATAGAGAAGAACCCCGCTCATCTACTGCTCGTCATTCTGGTGGACATCGCGTACCAAACTTCCGTGAAGACCTGGATGAACCATACGAGACATCCCATCGAAGGTCAACAGGAAACAAGAAGAAGCCTGGAGTGTTTTGGACGGTCAAGCCATCAGCAAAGGCTGCATTCATGGTGAAGATGATGATGAAACGAAAACGTACCAAGAAGCAATGCAGAGGAAGAAAAAGGATGAGTGGAGGAAAGCGATGGAGGAGGAGATAAAGAGCTTGGTCAAGATGGGAACGTGGAGGTTGGTGTCCCAACCAAAGAACAAGAAGATTATTAAATCAGGATGGGTGTTCAAAACAAAGCGGGATGTGTTGGGCTTCGCTCTCTTGACTCACGAGGACGCGTCAGGATCACTCGCACCATTAGTCCGCGGCGTCGGGCGCAACACTAGAGTGCTCTGGAATTTACGTGTCATTAGAGCTGAGCGCGAACGCGACCCCTGACTTCTAATTCACTCTCTGGACTCATTTGAATTTCCACTTTGATTTTCCTTCCTTGATTGGATTATTTTCTTTATGCCAGTTTAATTATAACTCTACCTGTTTGTGCTTGGACATTCCTTTCTAGCCTTTATTTATTCCCTTTGTTCCTGTCAAGGCTCTCTGATTTGTTTATCTTTGTAATGGAGAGTTTAACGCGTGAGTGCACGCGTCTCCGATAGGTTTACCTTTGTGTTGTCTTTCCTCTTTACTTGTTCGTTTTGTTTGAGTATTTAAAGACTCGTGTGTTGAGTCGAAATAAATTAAGAACGTTGTTCGAGCAAAAGTGCGTTTAACTTTGTTTTAATTGAGCCCCGTGAACAACAAGTATTCAACAGTGGTAGCACTTCTCTGACGATATGGGAAAGAAAGAGGACTCAGATGACGAGCGCAGCAAGCCAGTCAAGTTTTACAGGCAAGACTTTCACATCTGGAAACGTCGGATGACCACTTACCTCAAAGACAAGGGTCTTTGGGCGATCACTGAGACAGGATTTACGCCGTACGCCAACGAGAACGCTCCAACCAAAGAAGAGAAGGATCTGCGGATCAAGGAGCAGTCGGCTAACGATCGTGCTAAGAACCGGATAGAGTCTCGAGTGACTGATTCGGTCTTACACTTGATTGGAGAGGACTTCACGGCCAAGGAAGCGTGGGAGTGCCTCGTGTCATCATTTGAGCGTAAATCCCAACCCAACCGCAACGCTCTCACACGCAAGCTCACGCGTCTCAGAATGAAGGAGGACGCGTCTTTACGCGTATTCGTTGCAGAACTTTCGACAATGGTCAACCAACTCAAGGCAGCCGGCGAGGCTGTCTCCAACGAGCAACACATTGCTCACCTGCTTACCAAAGTCCCTGAAGCCTACGACGTTGCGGTTGCCAACATTGAAACGGACGACAAAGCGGTCAAGGACTACAACCTGGTCGTTTCCAGGCTTCTCGACTGTGAAGAGAAGATCAAAGACCGCGTGGAGGCATCGGAGGAAGCGGAGGCATTCTTCACGACAAGAGCGCGTAAGGGGAAGAAACCAGCAGGAAAGGACGCGTCGAAAGGTGGAGATAAAAGGTCAGTGACTTGTTTTAAGTGCAAGAAGATAGGAGACTATGCAAACAAGTGTCGCTCTGGGAAGAAGAAGGACTCGAGGGAGTCGAGTGATGATACCTCAGAGAACGAGAGAGATGGTGGTGGTAGGAACCGTCATCGTGGGAACTGGTGGAAGAAGAGCGCCTCAGACAAGAAGAAGTCTGCAAACACAGCGCGTGCGAGTCCAATTGCCTTCATGGCTATTGTGCGTCAGGCTGATGCGGAGGCTGGGGAAGCCTTGTCGGTTAAGCTGGAGAAGCGGGATAACCGATGGATTCTGGACTCTGGAGCCACTCACCATATGACCTTCTCGAAGGAAGGCTTGCGGGGTTACCGCGCCGCGAGCAGCCGCGTAAAAACTGCAGAGCACGGCGAAGGAATACACGTGGAGGGAGTAGGAGACTTGACTCTCAGCATCAAGGTCGGTAAAGCCACGCAAACGATCACGCTCAAGAACGTACTCTATGTGCCGGAGCTCACGCGTAATCTCATCTCCCTGGGCGCAGCAGCGTCGCGTTGGCGTTGTTTTGGAGTCATCCAGCGGCAAGTATCGCCTAAGACACGTCGGATCGAACGACGTGACGGCAGAGTTCAAGGTTGAGGACAACCTATTTATCTGGTGCAGCCAGACACCGCAGCAAACACCACGATGTGTGTGAAAAGCCAGTCGCTCAACAGTGCGCAGATTTGGCATCGACGGATGGGTCACATCTCGATGAAGGCGGTAAAGAAGCTTGAAAAATCGGCAACGGGTGTACGCATCACGTTGTATAACGACGACGACGACGTGCTGTGCAAGGGATGCATTGAGGGGAAGCTTACGCGCTCCTCTCATCCGGAGAGAGTTGAGAAGGACTACAAAGTCCTGGAACGCGTTCACGTGGATTTGGCGGGACCCATGAAGCGGAAGAGCTTGGGAGGGTCGCGTTACTTCATGGTGGTTGTGGACGCATCAACGGGTTACTGCAACACGTACATGCTCAAGGAAAAGAAGCAAGCGTTTCAGTACATCAAGCAGTACAAGAGAGAGGCCGAGGCACTCACAGGTCGACGGATTGACGCGTTGAGATACTCAGAAGGGAACCCTAAGGATATGAAACGACTTCGAGAAAGGTCGCATCTCCTAGAGATCGTTTCAGATAACGCTGGGGGAATTTAAGAACAAGAAGCTGGAGGTATGATGCTTGAAGGAAGGCATCAAGCTCACTCTCACTATGCCCTACACGCCTCAGCAGAACGGTGTCGCGGAAAGAATGTATCGGTCGCTCATTGAGAAGGCAAAGTGCATGAGTCTTGATGACAAATTCTGGGAAGAGGCTGTTACATGTGCCACGTACTTTTACAATCGATCTCCTCGTAAGGATGGGATTTCACCTCTTGAAGGCTTCACGGGAAGGAAGCCTAACCTGAAACGCGTTCGAATCTTCGGTTGCGCATGTTACGCGCACGTCCCAAAAGGAACGACTGAAGAAGTGGAGATATCGTCTTTATGACCCAGTCACGAAGAAAGTAGTGCGCAGCAAGACTGTTGTGTTTGATGAGTTGAACACTGGAGTGTGGGAAGGACACGACGCAGACATGTCCACCTGGAAGGTACACAGGAAGCTGCTGGACAAGGTGGGAAGCGATTCAGGGAGTTGGGGGAGCGATGAAGACTCCGACGAGTCATTGAGCTGTGAGGATGATGGAGATAACGCGTCACAGGTCAGTGAAGACAGCGAAGCGTTGGAGGATGATGTCGAGGATGCCCAGGAAGAGAACGACGCGTCAGAAGAGTTCGAAGACGCACCAACCTCGCCAAGAAGGACCCCTCTACGCGCTACACGCAGCATTTTACGTCTCCCGGTACCAGCAACACCACCAGCAGAGGAAGGCACTCGTTGTTATTCCCTGAGAGAGAGGAGGCCAGCAAACGCAGAATGGTTTAAGGCTCAAACGCCAGGAAAGCGCGCTCCTGCTCCATGTAATCCTGCAGCACACACCGTTACCGTGATGAGTGACGAGGACGTGACAGATCCAGCAACCGTTGAGGACGCGTTGGGACGCGTCGATTCAGAAGAATGGATGAAGGCTCTCCAGGAGGAGTACCAGTCGTTGCTGGAGCATCAGACGTGGCGTCTGGTGCCTCGACCAAAGGTAAGCACATCATCAAGAGTGGATGGGTGCTCCGTTACAAAGCAAAAGGAAGACGGCTCCGTGGAAAGGAGAAAGCTCGATTCGTCGCGAAGGGATATTCGCAGAAAGAAGGCGTGGACTACTTGGAGACTTACGCGCCAGTCATGAAAGGGGCGACCTTTCGGACAGCACCTCGCGGTGGCAGCTCACGAGGGGATGGTCTTACGCCAATACGACGTCAAGACGGCGTTTCTCAACGGTAATCTTAAGGAGGAGATATACATCGATCAACCCAGAAGGTTTTGTGATTGCTGGGAAGGAAGACTGGGTTTGTCTTCTCTTGAAGACCTTGTATGGGTTGAAGCAATCACCCTTGGATGGAACGAGGTGTTGGATGAGTTTCTCATCTCGATAGGCTTCACACGTTCGCTCTCGGATCCCTGTCTTTACTACCAACGCAACGGCGAGAGGTTATCGTTACTGGTTGTCTATGTTGACGACCTAGTGCACGCATGTCCTGATCAGGAGAGGCAGACGCGTTTCAAGACGATCTCAAGCGTCGGTTTACGGTCACAAACCAGGGGGAGCCAAGATACGCGGTTGGAACCCAAGTTCGCTACAATCAACGCGAGAGGCATGTGCGTATCAAGCAGGAGGGCCTATATCATCTCAATGGTGAAGAAGCTACAAGTGCCAGAAGGAAATCTCAAGAAGCTTCCGCTAAAGCCAGGAAACGCGTCTCAGACGCGTTGAAGATAACGAAACTCCATTGGAAGAAGTGGAGGGACTTGCCCAATCGAACCGTGGTCGGTTCATTGATGTACGCGATGGTTAATTCGCGTCCCGACGTTGCATTTGAAGTTGGAATGCTGGCGCGCTACCAGGCGCGTCCTCGAAACGAGCACTGGGAGTGTGCTCGTGATTTAGTCGGGTATTTACAGTTGACGCCGTAGTTTGGGCATAAGTTATTCGCGTCAAGGGAACAAATTGAAGCTTGAAGGATTCAGCGACGCAGATCTTGGGAACGATCCGGACGAGAAGAAGTCAATCAGTGGATTCATCATCATGCTGAATGGAGGAGCTGTGATGTGGGATGCGCGTAAACAAGCGTCAGTAGCTGTTTCCAGCGCAGAAGCCGAATATGTCGCGTTGAGTGAAACATCGTCGGAGCTCATCTGGTTGAAGCAGCTCCTGGAGGAGGTAGGATACTCCTTTGACGATCCACCAACGTTTTGGGTGTGATAACACGGCAGCAGAGGGCATTGCAAAGAACCCCATCATCAGCTCAAGGACGCGACACGTGGATCTTCGATTCCACGCGGTTAGAGATCGCGTTGCCAAGCGTTTGCTTCAGGTGGAGCACATTGGAACCAAGGAACAGCCTGCAGACATGCTCACGAAGGGGCTGGCGCGTAGGGACCTGGAGAGGTGTCGTGAACGCGTGGGGATGGTAGTCGTTGATGATGATGCTTCAGAGATGGGGGAGGCAGAAAAGTCGTGAGTAAAGTTCACGAAAGGGGGAGAATGTTGGGTTTCGCTCACCTGACTCACGAGGACGCGTCAGGATCACTCGCACCATTAGTCCGCGGCGTCGGGCGCAACAATAGAGTGCTCTGGAATTTACGCGTCGTTGAGTTGAGCGCGAACGCGCCCACTGGACTTCTCATTTACATTCTGGACTCATTTTAATTTCCCATTTTGATTTACCTTCCTTGATTGGTTTATTTTCTTTATGCCAGTTTAATTATAATTCTACCTGTTTGTGATTGGACATTCCCTTCTAGCCTTTATTCCCTTTGTTCCCGTCAAGGCTCTCTGATTTGTTTATCTTTGTAGTGGAGAGTTTAACGCGTGAGTGTACGCGTCTCCGATAGGTTTACCTTTGTGTTGTCTTTCCTCTTTACTTGTTCGTTTTGTTTGAGTATTTAAAGACTCGCGTTTTGAGTCGAAATAAATCAAGAACGTTGTTCGAGCAAAAGTGCGTTTAACTTTGTTTTAATTGAGCCCCGTGAACAACAAGTATTCAACAAACACTGACAACTCTTCAGAGCTCTATTTTTTTATTTATTTTGTGCACCAATCATTTTCCTACAGTATTTCAGTGCTGTATTTTCCCGCATATTGCAATATCTCTTGTTGAAAACAGTATTTTGAAAAACAGTATATTTCAATAAAGGACAAATTCCGTTCGGTGCCCTTTATTCTATAAATTTTTAATATTCTATATTTTATGAAAATACTATAAAATTCATTTTGCGTCTTGCTCCACCGAACACGGCCTTAGTTATTTCGTGTAATTACAAGAGCCCGGTAAACCCCTGCAAATATCCCTCGCAACGAATCGAGCCGTTTTCGTTTCGCTTGTAACGTAGCACCACGATGGGTGTGAAAAGCCAGTCGCTGAGCAGCGCTCAGATTTGGCATAGACAGATGGGTCACATCTTGATGAAGGCGGTGAAGAAGCTTGAAAAATCGGCAACGGGTGTACGCATCACGTTATACAACCACCATGACGACGTACTGTGCAAGAGATGCATTGAGGGGAAGCTTACGCGCTCCTCTCACCCGGAGAGGGTTGAGAAGACCTACAAAGTCCTGGAACGCGTTCACGTGGACTTGGCAGGACCCATGAAGCGGAAGAGCTTGGGAGGGTCGCGTTACTTCATGGAGGTTGTGGACGCGTCAACGGGTTACTGCAACACATACATGCTCAAGAAAAGAAGCAAGCGGTTCAGTACGTCAAGCAGTTTAAGAGAGAGGCCGAGGCACTCACAGGTCGACGGATTGACGCGTTGAGATACTCAGAAGGGAACCCTGAGGATATGAAACGACTTCGAGAAAGGCCGAATCTCCTAGATATCGTTTCAGATAACGCTGGGGAATTTAAGAACAAGAAGCTGGAGGTATGATGCTTGAAGGAAGGCATCAAGCTCACGCTCACTATGCCCTACACGCCTCAGCAGAACGGTGTCGCGGAAAGAATGAATCGGTCGCTCATTGAGAAGGCCCAATGCATGAGTCTTGACGACAAATTCTCGGAAGAGGCTGTTACGTGTGTCACGTACTGTCAATCTCCTCGTATGGATGGGATTTCACCCCTGGAAGGCTTCACGGGAAGTAAGGCCTAACTTGAAACCCGTTCAAATCTTTGGTTGCGCATGTTACGCGCACGTCCCAAAGGAACGATAGAAGAAGATGGAGAAGAACGCTCGCAAATGCACTGTCTTGGGATACGAGGGGATCAGACTTCGCCTTTATCACCCAGTCACTAAGAGAGTACTGCGCAGCAAGACTGATGTGTCTGATTAGTTGAACACTGGAGTGAAGGAAGGACGCGACACAGATTTGTCTACCTGGAAGGTTCACAGGACAAGTGGAACGCGATTTAGGAAGATGGGGGAGCGATGAAATCTCCGAGGATTCCGAAGATGAGTCGTTGACCTCTGAGGATGATGGAGATGATGCCTCACAGATCAGTGAAGACAGCAAAGCGTTGGAGAATGATGTCGAGGATGCGCAGGAAGAGAATGACGCGCCAACCTCGACAAGAAGGACTCCTCAACGCGCTACACGCAGCGTTTCTTGTCTCCCGGTACCAGCAACACCACCAACAGAGCAAGGCACGCGTCGTTATTCCCTGACGGAGAGGAGGCCAGCAAATCCAGAATGATTCGAGGCTCAAGCGCCTGAAAAGCGCCAGCCAAGCCTGCAGCACACACCGTTATCGTGACAAGTGACGAGGACGTGACACATCCAGCAACCATTGAAGATGTTTTGCGTCGTGTTGATTCAGAAGAATAGTTGAAGGCGCTTCAGGAGAAGTACCAGTCATTGCTGGAGCATCAGAGGTGGCGTCTGGTGCCTTAACCAAAGGGCAAGCACATCATAAAGAGTGAATGGGTGTTTACTGCGGTGTCTGGCTGCACCAGATAAAATAGGTTGTCCTCAACCTTGAACTTTGCCGTCACGTCGTTCGATCCGACGTGTCTGAGGCGATACTTGTTGAATACTTGTTGTTCACGGGGCTCAATTAAAACAAAGTTAAACGCACTTTTGCTCGAACAACGTTCTTAATTTATTTCAACTCAAAACACGAGTCTTTAAATACTGAAACAAAACGAACGAGTAAAGAGGAAAGACAACACAAAGGTAAACCTATCGGAGACGCGTACACTCACACGTTAAACTCTCCACTACAAAGATAAACAAATCAGAGAGCCTTGACGGGAACAAAGGGAATAAGGGCTAGAAGGGAATATCCAATCACAAACAGGTAGAGTTATAATTAAAGTGGCATATAGAAAATAAACCAATCAAGGAAGGTAAATCAAAGTGGGAAATTAAAATGAGTCCAGAATGTAAATGAGAAGTCCAGTGGGCTCGTTCGCGCTCAACTCTAATGACGCGTAAATTCCAGAGCACTCTAGTGTTGCGCCCGACGCCGCGGACTAATGGTGCGAGTGATCCTGACGCGTCCTCGTGAGTCAAGTGAGCGAAACCCAACAATACTGGCCGCTGGATGACTCCAGAACAACGCCGCGCGACGCTGCTGCACCAGGGAGGTGAGATTAAGTGTCAGCACCGGCACATAGAGTACATTCTTGAGCGTGATTGTTTTCGTGGTCCTCCGGACCTTGATCCTGAGGGTTAAATCTCCTACTCCCTCCACACGTATTCTTCGCCGTGCTCTGCAGTATTTACGCTGCTGCTCGCAACGTGGTTACCCCGCAAACCTTCCTTCGAGAAGGTCACATGGTGAGTGGCTCCAGAGTGCAAAATCCATCGGTCATCCCACTTCCCCATCAACTGGACTCGCACGCGCCGTATTCGCAGACTTCTTCTTGTCCGAGGCGCGCTTGCTCCACCACTTCCCATGATGACGGTTCCTGCCACCATCATCTCCTTCGTTCTCTGAGGCATTATCACTAGACTCCTCCGAGTCCTTCTTCTTCCCAGAGAAACACTGGTTCGCAAAGTGTCCTATCTTCTGGCACTTTTATCAAGTCACTGACTTTTTATTTAAACTCTTCGACGCGTCCTTTCCTGCTGGTTTCTTCGCCACTGTTGAATACTTGTTGAAGTTAAACGCACTTTTGCTCAAACAACGCTCTTAATTTATCTTGACTCAACACACGAGTCATTAAATACTCAAACAAAACAAGCATGTAATGAGGAAAGACAACACAAAGGTAAACCTATGAGAGACGCGTGAACTCACGCGTTTCGTTCTCCAAGACAAAGGTAAACAAGTCAGAAAGCCTTGACGGGAACAAAGGTAGTAAAGTCTTAAAGGATATGCCTACTCACAAAACCGGTAGAGTTTGTTAAATACTTGTTGTTCACGGGGCTCAATTAAAACAAAGTCAAACGCAATCTTGCTCGAACAACGGCTATTACTTTATTTCGACTCAACACACGAGCCGTTGAATACTCAAATAAAACAAACAAGTAATGGGAAAAGACAACACAAAGGAAAAGACAACACAAAGGAAAAGACAACACAAAGGCAAAGCGATAGGAGACGTGCAAACTCACGCGTTAAACTCTCCAATACAAAAATAAGCAAATTAGAGAGCCTTAATGGGAACAAAGGGACTAAAGGCTAGAAGGGAATGTCCAGTCACAAATAAGTAGAGTTATAATTTACTGGCATAAAGAAAATTAATCAATCCAGGAAAGTAAATTAAAGTGGAAAATTCAAAATGAGTCCAGAAAGGAAGTTTGAAGTCCAGTGGGCGCTTTCGCGCTCAACTCTAAACACTCTAGTGTTGCGCCATAAACCGCAGACTAATGATGCGAGTAATACTGACGCGTCCTTGTGAGTCAAGTGAGAGAAACCCAACATTTTTAGGTCCATTTTCCCTACTAATTTGTCTGCATTTTCTGGACTTAAATTTTGTCATGCCTTATTCATTAAACTTGTTTACTTGTGAGAGAGCCCAAGCTTGAAACTAGCCCAAGCTTGGAGTGCCAACCTTCACCTTAACGGTATTTTTTAGATGTCATGGGAGTTAGTTCATAAGTAATATCAAGAAGTCATCATTTGAAACCAAGCTCACACTTTGCATTTTGTTAAATTCAGTGTATGAAAGGACGTGGCGGATTTTGTGGACGGAGGACTTGGTGGATTTTGTGGAGCTAGAGGACACGGAAAATGGAGGGGAAGTCAAGGAGGATAAAACAGTGGCCCTAATGCAAATGTGGCAAATCAAAACAACCGATAAAACAGTAAAAGTAATGGATAAAACGCCGTGGTGTTTGTTGCAGCTATATTAACCGTGAATCTGAGCCCAACCCTTTACCACGTTGGTTGATATGCCTGCTGCTGTTATTTAACTAGCCTTAATGTATTTTTTGATAGAATGTGTAACATATTTACGTTAAACCTCTGAAGACTTGGACTAGCCCACTGCCTGCCAGCCTGACTTTCTTCTTTCTTCATTAATTCACTATAGTGCCATTAATTAGTACTTGGGACACTCAAGTAAGCGCACCACTGGATGAAACTGCATCCACCGTTTTGCCGTGGATATACATCTCTTGCTATGATTCCCTCAAGGGTTGCAGTAGTACAAGAACCTTATGTTATCTCTGTATTATGATCTGCCAGCTACCTGTCTAGCAATGTAAGTGTGGCAAATAAAGAGTTGTAGATGGACAAGATAGACAGCACATGCTACACCAGCTTACCGCCAGAATTACTCCCAGCTCTTGATGACCCTTCCACCTAGATTGTGTGGGGCTAGACCCAGAAAGCAAAGGCAGCTTTTGAACTGGTTCACTCCCAGTATTTTTGCCTCCTAGCTGTAGCCTAGTTCTGGTCCCCTATCCTTTGATGGCAGTGAGCACAGCATGATGGGCTAGCCATCACTTCTTCCTATATCCCCTGATGACGTTGGCAGTTAATGCTTTGAGCGATGCTGATGCCCTGCTTTAGAACGTGGGTTGGAAAGGAAGTGTACAACAAATGGTTAAAAAGTGATTGAAGCATGGTGCAGGGTGGCTCCCCCATGGCGTGGTCTAGGAACGCCAGGTGTGCAAGCTGCAAGGTATGTTATATGTGTTATTGCCCTTTTATTACTAGAAACCCTTGATTGTGAGATGAAAACCGCATCCCTTGATCAATTCATGAGAACCAAGCCAAAACAATGTCTGCTGGCTAAGCATTGAGAATAAACTGTCAAAGCTAAAAACCAAGCAGGGACTTCCTACCTACAAAACAGCATGAGCCATGTTTCGCTGTGAGCTTGAAACTCTTGAAGATGTCCACCCCATCTTCCCATTTGAATATGAGGACATATGGAGGGCCAGATGTAAACAACGGATGATGTCACATTATCCTTCTACAAGGGACTTAGGATTAAATGGATGTGGACCACATGTAACTTTGTAATAGAATACTTCATGTACATAAAAAGTTTGTTTAATTACTTTCAAGTCTCATATTTCTTAACTGTATTTGTTTTCTTCAACACCATCATCAAGAGCAACACCCGCGAAGTTATTTATGATCTCTTTGGTATATGTTTTTCCAAGATTGAAACAACAGGCAGAAAGATATCCGCATTTGACATAGTAGTACAGCAGTCACAATGCTCAAAAAAATTCATGATCTAGCCTAAATATTACATTAGTATCTTGTCATTCAAAGTCTTTTCAATTGTATGGTAGTGCTTGAACATGGTACTAAAGAGGATCTTGATGGGTATAAAGAACGGGCAATATGGCAGGCAGGAAGATCACAACTATACCAAGACAGCTCAAGTAGTTGACTATGTGCTTAACTCAAAGGATTTTAGCTTTGTCCACTATCCATATAGAGGGCAATCTGGGTATGGCTCAACCCGCCCATTGAATAAGTCATACATATAAGGAAAACACTTGCGCTATAAGTCATATATCTAAGGAAAACGCTTGCAGAGCCAAGACTTACTGTGAAATATTGAAGGTTTTCTCATATTTCACGTGATATATTTTACTATAAATAAAAGATATAATGACTATAAATGATTGTCTTTGCCTAGGCGTCACTTATATTTCCAAGAGTACATGTTCTCTTATATGATGATTCTTTGTTGTCAAATTACGACTGACGTCACTAATGCGTATTTGTTTAAAGTTATATAGGCGCGTTAGGAACAAGCAGAAGTACTTATGTATATAGGGGTTTATGTGTTTATTGTTTATATTTTTCTCGTTTCTTGTTTGTTTTGTTTTTACTATATCCTTTTTTGACTAACTTATTTTCAGCAGCAAAATTAATAATAAACTGAGAGAGAAGTTGTCCCCACAAAAATCATCATATCCTGTCCTGTTTGTGCATGATCTTCCCCCCCACATTGCTTATATGACACCATGTCTTTCTATCTGCCTCTTACTTGGAATGGGCCCTGTTTTAATTAAATTGTAAAGTGTACCATGGCACGGGATGTTGTGACATGCTCTTGAATGAGAACTCCTTCAATGCCCCTCCTGATGCTCATGGACGATGACAGGCAAGTAAGTTACGCTATTCCCCCTCTTATGCATGCCATTGAGTCCTGAAACGACTCCACCACCTGGGAGCGCGTGGAAATACGACTTGACTGCTGGTTTGCATAGGTAATGGGTTATATAAAAGAGTTGTTGGAAGAGTCTTGTAGATTGACACCAGAATGGTTGTTAGACCTAGCTTAGAGCTTTGTCACCCTAGTATCTTCATTGATCGGCATTGTTGGAAACCCTTAGAAAAATCCCCATTAGAATCACTTCATCCTCACACCTTAAATTCATACTACTACCATTGAGTGTAATAGCTCTTTAATGAGTAGACTTGTTACTGCCAATCTTTATTAGACATGTAATGACATCTTGTGATCTCCTCCTATGGACTTAGAGTCCAAGGAGAGTGCCCAGAGATTTCACATTACTTCCAGACAACTCCAATTTTTGGCAGTTTTCCATGAATTTTATTCTTGCATATATGTATTTTGTGTGGTAAGTAATAATCAAGGCGTCAACACCAGAAAAGCATAGAAGCAAAATCCTTCCATAGCGGTTATAGGGACAGCTCATGACAAGCTTTTCTCCCCGAAAGCCATATACACGTGTTCTCCACATATTGTGATTATCAATTGAAACTTGGTCTAAAGAAACTAATGACAATTTAATGCAAGAAGTTTATTAGCAAAGCGGATAATGTTGTTGTCGTTTATTGATATGGCTCAAAGCATCAGATTCTGTCTCCATGTAAGCAATAGAACTAATTTTTCTAAAAGCCCTTACAACAAAGTCGTAACCATTTGTAATCATCCATACTGTAGCCAGGCTGATGTTGCAATTCCATTTGCGCCAAAGGCTAGCTTTATTTCATCCAAGAAAGAAACAGATTTCTTGAGCAAAATTGTAAATCCTTCTCTCATGTTTGTTCTCTGGTTCTCAGGAGACTCGTTTCAAGCCACCAGTCTCTTCAAAACGGTTGATTCAATTTGAATAGTAGAGCAGCTCTTAGTAAAGATCTTTGCGACCTTGGGGGCTTGAATCCAATGTAGTAGTGGGCATAAAGTGCGTGCATCTTTGTATTCTCTGATGCTTGATTACTGGAGATTTTACAACACTAATGCCAGTGTGGCAATACTTCTATGCAATGCCTAACAATTACGTTTGGTACCAATCTACAAGACCCTTTGCACAGCTCTTTTGTCTAAGCTGTGACCAAAGCAGTACCAACATTTTAGTTGTACTTTCATGCACTCCCAGGTGGTGGAGCCATGCAGGACAAATCGCTCGCTTGAGAGGGAATTACTGTTGTGTATTTGCCTATCATTTCCATAAGCATCAGGAGGATTAGGAAGGCTCACTCCAGAGCATGTCGCCCAATGTGCTATAGGGCCACTTTATAAGAGGAATAAAACAGGCCCATTCCAAGGTAGAGATATGTAGATGGACGGTGGTGTTAAATAAGCAATGTGGGTGGGATGACCATCCTTATAGGACATAATGATTTTTTATGAGGGACAGCTTCTCTCTCAGTTCATTAATATTCCAGCTGTAGCTCAAAGTGAAAGCTAATACAGGTGTAATTGAAACAATGCAAGCAACAACAAAAATGCTGTAAAACAATTAATTTAACACATAATTACATGTTTACAAACAATGCCAAAGCTTCCTAAATGCAGAAAGAATTATTTACATTCTGCGACTTAGATATGGTAGACGCAATTGAATAGCAGAGGTCTATATATAAAGAACACCAAGAGTTTGTGTGCTTACAGAGACTTACACAGGATACTAAGTCATCCCACTTACAATGATCTGACAACGCAATAATTGTGAGACATATTTTTAGTAAATACTTGACAAACTGTAAAATAACTCACACCTTCGGTCGTTTGGCCGCTGAAGCTGCCAGGTTGCTGCATCGGATTCTTCGCATCTATGAACTTATATAAAAAGAGAAAAAGAGAGGAAAAATGAGAGAAAAAGAGAAGGGGTATGCAAAAAATCTCACACTCGTCCTTAGATCTTTTCAAGGGGTTTTAATTTTTTTTGGAAGCTGTGTTTTGACCGAATCACGAAAGATTAGTCCTTCAGTGACTAATTTAATAGTTGCCATCGCACTTGAACAGGCGAGCGGCAGTGTTCCATTTCATTAAAAGTCACTCGGAATTCGGCGTATTGTGTTGGTTTCTAACTTGGTAAGTCAGCAACTAACCCAGATTGGGAAACAGCTTTATTAATGTTACTGTGTTTGTTTGCTCAGAATATCTAGGTTTCTAATGAAGATATGGGCAAATTTGGTTGACAGATACCCACTAAACCAACAAAGATAATCAAAAAGAACGACAGACGTTCCAACGGAGGGTCGATCAATTTCAAAAAAACAGAACGCGAAATAAAGGAAGTTCTCAATAAAGTGCCCCTCATCCACATAACAAAAGAGATAAAAAACAAATAATTAAAGCTCTGAATGGCTCTCAGTTGATCCAGCAAAAGATCCCAAAATGTTCTTCCGGATGCTGAAATCATCGAGCTTCTCAACAGTAGTGGTTCCAGATCCTGCAATCTTGGTGAGACGTGCAGTTTCCTTGGCAACATAGCCATCGCCGTCTTTCTGAATCTTCTCCATAACCTTGACGTAGTAGTTTGCGTACCTGAAAGAAATATGCAAATAAGTATGATAGACAGAAAAGGAAACAAGAGACTATGGAATACACTTACTTGCTGCTGTTTTGTGCCGTAACTTCCTTTTTCGCCTCCTCGATAACAGCGGTCCTGTCCGAAGGAGTGGAGAAAAACTTCTGTGCAAGGTTGTCAAGGGTGGCGATCTTTCCAGCCTTCATGATGACAAAAAAGGTGTGAGTTTTTAATTGGGATAACGATATGCAATTCCGAAGAAAACACCAAAAAGCAAGCTATTACCTTGGGGCCGAGTCCACCACCAACAGTACGGTCGGTACCACAGTTCTCGTTCAGGAAGGTGATAAAGTCCTGCTCGGAACGTCCACCAGAGTACTCAACGGGCTCCTTGCCACCAGCGGGGAAAAACTACGGAAAGTCAAGTTAATCGCGATGATATATTAGGAAGAATAAGGTAGGCGCATGCACTAGTTTTATGGCCTATTTAAAAAAATGGTATGTTTACCTTGATCGTGGGGTATCCGGAAACGCCATAACGCTCACCGATCTCCTTTGCTTCCGTAGCGTCGAGGTTTGCGACAACACACTTAAATTTATGTAAGCTTTCTTACATTTACATCTTAGAAAAACAGAACGTGGCAGATATGGCAAACATGTAGTAAAACTCACCTTTGTTTCGGTCGCAAAGGCGCGAGCAACTAAGCGCCATGTGAATTTATTCCAAAACGGAGCCGTCAGTATTCAGGAAAAAAAATATGTATTATACACGAGACGGTAAAAGTTAAACCTACCCTTCTCGTAGTGGGAGCAAGGTTCTTGCAGTGTCCACACCTGTCATCAGTTTTTAGTATGGTAGCATAAAATCAAAATGAGAAAATATAACGTACCAGGGAGCGTAGAACTCAACAAGTGTGTTCTTAGAAGTGTCGCCCTTAACCTCAGTGTCAAAGTTGGTCCCATCAAGAACTTTAACAAAGGTCTGGGCTTCTTAAGGTTGGCTCGAATACCTTAGTCCATGTTAGTTCAACAGAAGAAAACCGATGTCTTCTCACCAGACTTGTCTTGGATGAACTTAACGAAGGAGTCAAGGTCTCTACCGCCGTTGTAGTCTTCAGGCTTAGTTGAGCCCTTAGGGAACCTACATTACAAGTCAACCCCGACTCAAATAACCCACTTAGATTCCATCACAAAACGCACCATTTCAAAGTGGGGAATCCTTGGATTCCGAACTTGGTTCCAAGCTCCTTGTGGGCGTCAGCATCAACCTTGGCGATGATCAAGTTCTTGTCCTTAGCGTAGAGATGTCCGAGCTCCTCGTAAATCTGCGAACATTTGGTCAGATGCATTCTTGAGTAAATAAGAAAGTTGAGCTTACGGGAGCGAGACTCTGTTTTCGTCATCGGAGAAAGGGTTTTCGTTAGAATATGATGACAAAGCATGTACCAGAAAACGCGAGTATTCTGGGTACAAACCTTGCAATGACCACACCTAAGTTTAAGGAGTTAGACACTGAGTACAATCTCGTTGATTTCACTTACCACTATGTAAGCACGGAGACAGAAAGTAACAAGAATCGAATGAATGGTTAATTAACGTAAATGTAACGAAGCAATAGCGGGAACTCGCAATGAATCCTATTCAAATTACCGGGGCATAGAATTCCACAAGCGCATGCTTTGACCCGTCGATGAACTAAATAAGAGGAAGGTCAGTCTTCTCTTGTGCAGCTCTTTGCATCAACTACTTCAGCTTCGCACCTGGCCAAAGTTCTTGGGGGTGAGGGTAACGACGTCGCTGTCGTGATCATCATGAGAGTGCCCATGGTGACCGTGGTCGCCGTGTGCAAAGGCAAGAGCGACGAATCCAAAGACCACAGCAAAGACTGCTCGCATAGTATTGAGGTTCAAGTTTTGTTGAGGATGAATTTTTTTCAGACAAAATTCCACGTAGGAAAAGGAGGATGGCTGTCCGCAAATGCTAGTGTTGAACTTGATTAGGGAGAACGATGGTGCTTACCACTTCAGCACTATTTTGGCATACTCCACGAGAAATTGAATCTTTAATAACAATACTCTGTGGAGCTGAACGCATCCAGGATGTCAAAAGTTTTGCTTTGGAGAAATAGCTGTCTCGTAACTTGGTGGACGTCGTTCTCGATGAGCAAGAATCTGTATCGCGTTTTCTTGCTGATTAACTCCGGCTTGTGAGGCCATTAGCAACCAACCAGGAGTCTGATGATAAATATCAAGAGCATTTATTATTTATTTACTCGAAGTTATTATTTACTGCACGTAAAAAGCATTTATATTTGTGAAACATCGCATTCGCATTCAGACTTCTTTGACTGAACAAGCGTCAAACGAAATGGCCTCAAACGTCACTGTAGAGCTGGAGGGCGAGCCTCTAAAGAAGGTCTCCCTGAAGACCACTCCTGCAATGTCCCTTAAGTCTATCGTCGATGCGGCATGCACAAAGCTCAAGCTTCCCAGTCCAGACTCTTTCTCACTTAAATATCAACGCAACATGCTCGACCTTTCCCTCTCTGTCCGATTTGCAAACTTACCAGCCGGCGCAAAGTTGTTCCTCGTGAAGGGAAGAACTCCTGGTGGTGGTGGGCTGATGGTGCTCCTCTTAGGGTACCCGAGGTGGATATTGCCCTGCAGGTGGAGGAGGGTGGCCGATATGTTGGAAAGTTTAAGGTCACGTCGTCGTTGTGGATATTCTCAAATTCTTTGAGGATAGGGAAAAGTGCGTGTACCTTTCCATCACTTAATTCGATCTTTATTCTCCTTCAATGCAAGTGTGCGCTTGAGCGTATCCCATTTAACCGTTTATGAGCACAGAGTCAACCTAACGATGAAAACCGCACCAGCTCCAGGTGCAACCTCGCCGTTCAAGATCGGAAAACCCAAGCCTGACATCTTCCTCATGCCCGCAGTTGTACTCATGAACAAAGAGGTGGGGAAGGGGACATTTCACGTTTGCATGGCGACTTTGACTCAACAAAACCTTAGGTATCCACCATTGAAAGTTTAAGGAGCACCACGTTAAAGGATACGGGTTTACTCACTGGGAATTGCTGTCATGCGTCTTTTGTACCGCCCCACTGAAAAAAACTCTTGCCGATATGGAAGAACTGTTAAAGGAAGCTCCCAAATCGGCTACGCCAACCCCTGAAGTTCCCCGCGCCGACCCCACAACCTCCCAAACCAGGTTCGACGATGCTGATAGAATGACAGGAGCTCACCGTTTGGCTTTTGTATAGAACCCGTTGATAAGGAGCCTGAACCATCGAAGTCCATCGCGCCCGCGATCCAGACCCCTGCCGTGGTTGCCCCAAAGGTAGTTTCTGCCGCCTTAAGCTCGGCGCCCGTCACTTTGAAAGAAGATATAACTTCGCCTGTCGAAGAGGTGTGCATTTGTGACTTTTTTTTACTGGCTTTAATTTGTATTCTTACGAATAGGCTGACCGCGGTGTTAAACTCTTTCGTCCCACGGCAAATGATATCGGACCTCAATCAAGTAAGATATATTACTTGATCAGGACTTCTTGTTTGACATGAAATAATTGACATAATGCCTTTTTTGTTGTAGTTGAACTACCCGATTCATTCTTTGAGCTGACGCCAAATGAATTGAAAATGATGATAAAGCTGCACAACTCTCGCTCAAAGGCACTCGAGGACGCGCCATTGATGACAAAGGCAATGAGGGACCGGGAAGAGCAATTGAGAAAGTCAAAATATCCTAAGGTTGGGAATTTATCAATGTCTTCATGGTATATTAACCCTTTGATGATGCAGACCATGATTCGTGTAAAGTTTCCGAATAGACTTGTTCTTCAGGCAACATTTCTTTCAGACGAAACAAGTAAACTTGTATAAGTTCATTGATGATACTGACGTAAAATAGTTGGTGCTCTTTACGAATTTGTTCGGAGCTCCTTAAGAAATCCTTCAAGTAAATTCACCCCTCTACACGACTCCTCCACTCGAAAACCTTAAAGATCTAAAGCAAACCATGTGGACTGGAAAGTTGGCACCGGCTAGTTTGGTATACCTTCGATGGGAAGAAGACGAAGCTGGTTAGTCTAGCTTACCATTTTATGCTACTGTTTGGCTGATGAACCACAGGCGAACCTTTTCTCAAGGACGAGTTGCTGGATAAATCTGAGGAAATACCAAAAGTGGATATTGACATAAGCATGGTGGAGCAGGCGCTTTGGACCATGAAGGGGGATACCAAGATGGGTGAGGTACCTGTCGAAGCCTCATCGAAGGTGGTGAGTAATAGGAACGATATAATTGCTGGAGGTTCGATGTCGTCGTCGTATAGCGCCGAGAGAGAGCCAGCTCCAAAAAAATTGCCCAAGGTAAACATGGATGTTATAATACTTCGCTATATATTTCTTTTTTTATTGCTCTTAATGGGTTAATCTGTTCTATCTATGCAGTGGTTTAAAATCGGCAAGAAGAACTGAAGTTATCTCAATTCGTGTTTAAATAAATTTTTCGAGGGAAAAGAGAGAAAACTGTTGACATGCCTTTTCTCTCTCATCGTCTGAGGGACAGGATCGCTCGCTTCATCATTGCAGAGAGGGAGCCCGAGAGGCAGTCCCTCCGTCTGGTGGCAAAGGATAAGAATGTGCCTCTCATGACTAGGCTTAAGGCATCGCTGGAGCTTCAAAAATTTCCGAGATACAGCAGACCCAATGCTGTTCACAACCGCTGCATCGAATCTGGAAAGACAAGAGTAGGTTTTCGACATTGGATTCCATCGGCTGGCCACTTTTAATGTCCTCCTGTCTGAAACAGAGAAGATTCGCTCTCGGTGCATGCTTTTTTCTAACATTATGGGTCTGTTTAGGGATACATCTCCGCTTTCAAGCTCAGCAAGATCGTTTTCAGAGATAAAGCTTTGTCTGGAGAGCTTCCTGGAGTCCGCAAGAGCACCTGGGGTTAATCTGTTTTTTCATCACCTACTTCCAACCCGCTGCGAATTTCGAACGGCCATGTCATTCGACGGATCTTAGGCCTTTCCAACCCCTGTACGATCCTACCTTCCCTATCTCCCGCATTCTAGAAAACCCGATACCTGTATTTTATGCATCGAAACTGCAATTGATTATTTACCGCTGATACATGTACTTTTCCATAAAGCTTTTGAGTTTTTTTTTTCCGCAATTGCTTCGTCGCCAAACTTTAGACTTATAAAGACACACACTGCATACATAAGTATTCATAAGTATTCGTTCAAATGTGTATCGATTTAAGGACAAAGGCGAAACAGAGCATGAGGCAGTAATCCTACCTACGTACGTGGGTCTAAGCACTCGCGCTTGTGATGATGGGGACTTGGCTACCTGGCCTGAAAAAGCTTGAGTATATAGTGTGAAAAAAGACGAATCTCTTGTGAGCGCACGCGCTTCGTTCCGGTGGTGGCTACTCTACCTCTAGTGCCATACACGTTCTGTATGTCCAGAGGATCAAGGTGAGCCAGGGCAGCGATGCCACCAGAAAATTTATAACTTCAAAAAATGACTGATCCCAACAACGTTGACGATGCTCCATCTCCCCTTCCCTCCACATCCAATAGCATGACAAAGGCATCCCAACCAGCCCCATCTGATGATATTATCACTGATTTTCCTCGTCGGAGGTCGTCTGCAGCCGGCCACTCTTCCTCAACACGCGGGGCATGATCTCCTCATCTCCATGCTCGTCTCCTCATCGACCCCCATCTCTACAACCAAATCCCTCGCCTCCCCGACTTCCGCCGCAACACCTTTTGATAGTTCATTGCCGTCTGAACGTCGCAACTCCCTTTCTCGATTTTCTTAGACGCCCAAGCGTCCCCGCTATCAAAGCGAGAAGCAAATGTTGTTTCGACTCATTCCCTATCCTGGTCCATATTTCGTGACCCAGAATACATCGCCTACCTGGATCATCTCACCTCCTCCTCCCTCGACCACCTTCAGCGTCAGCCGGTCCATCTCCTGCAAGAATCTACTACTATCAACTCCCAACTCGCATCCCTTGCCTATACTGAACACCGGCTCCTTCCTTAACGCCAATGCCTGTTCCCGCTCCATTCGCTCCACCTTTGACGGTCTAGACTCCCGCATAGAATCCCTTCAAAGCTCTCTTACATCTCTTCAAACCTCTTGCAAAACCTTTGAAAGCTCTGCCACTCCCATCCTCTCCTCCCGCAAACACATCGCCATCGTCCTCAACCAACACCCAAAACTCCTCGACATTCTTGAAATTCCGCAACTCATTGACACATTCATTCGAAACGGGTATTACGAGGAAGCCATGGAACTTCAGGTACACGTCGGTCGTCTTCTTTTAAGACACCCGGATATACCTATTCTTAAAACAATGGCTCAAGACGTTCATGACGCTATGCAAATCATGCTTACCCAACTCGTCTCTCTTCTTCGCGGAACCTCCAAACTTCCCATGAGTATCAGAGTGATAGGCTACCTCCGCCGCATGGAAGCTTTCCCGGAACCCGAGTCCGTCTCGTCTTTTTGAAACAAAAGGACGCGTACCTTTCCACACTTCTCAGTGAAATTGGGGATGTTCAAGGTGTTGAGTACATGAAGAAATATATTGAGGTCTTGCGTGAACATCTTTTTGACATCATCACGCAATATAAGACCATTTTCTCGGATACGCAGAAGCGTCACAATCGTCTTTGCTAATGACCGCTGAATCGACACCACATGCCACTATGTCGATTTTGTCGAGCTACGCGGTTCATCGCGTCACTCTATTTCGGGATGAGCTTGAACGCAATCTTCGGACGTCAACGACGCCAACGCCGTGCACAGTCTATTGACGCAAACCATGTATTTTGGTGCATCCCTGGGGCGTGTTGGCGTTGACTTTCGTGATATTGTCGCAACCTTGTTTGAGGAGGCCGTGATACGGCTCTTCCTCACAGCTGTCAATGAAGGCGTTGAGGCCTTTGTAAATACTGTGATGCGAGTGATGGACGAGGATGGGTGTTAACGAAGCGTATACGGGAGTCGACGCCTCGAACGTCGACGAGTTACGTTGTAGTGCAGCCGCCGGGGAAGCTGATGGCGTACCCAGCGCTGGCGAGACTTGTGAATGGGTTTTTTGGGGCGGTTTAATGTTGTGAGAGTTGTTGCTATGAGAGGGCTGTTCAGAGGGGTTTGTGGGGGGGTTGTTAAAGGGCTTTTGAGGTGTTTAGAAGCTTTGGGGAGATGTGGAGAACGGATTGGGGGTGGACGGAGGAGGGGATCTGTGGTATCGCCTACGGTTGGTGACGGAGAAGCTGGTGAATTTGGGGAAGTCTGTGGGATTTATGTGGATGTAGTTGTGGGATGTGTGATGGATGGTGTTGGAAAATATTTGGGGATTTGGGGGTTGAAGAGGAGGTTGTGAGGGTTGTAGATGGGAGCGGGGTTGAGGTTAGTGCCAGGGTTAAGGATGTGCAGGCGAGAGCAAGAACTGTTTTGGCGAGGTTTTTGCCAGTTGTTGGGGCTAGCGCGAGGAGACGATCGAGCGTTGCGCTAGCGAAGGAGAATAATGTTGCTGAAGAGAAGGTGGTGGTGGAGGAGGGGAAGTTGGAAGAGGGAGAAGATGGGAAGAGTGCGGATGTTGAGGGTGATGATCTTTTGGTGGGTGATGCAATGGAGCCGGAGAAAAGGCCGATTACTTCTGTCGAAGAAGTGGCGATTGCAGTTGAGACGGGGGTGTTAAAGGAAAAACGCGCTTGAATTGGATATCGAAGATGATACGTAATGAGGGGGGCGATGTCTGTTTCCTCTCAAGGATTACATATCGCTGAGATTCTACCGCGCGATGTGTACATTTACGAGTTTTTTTCTCAAATTATTATTGCTTCTGGTACTGTGGAGGGTGTTTAGGGTACCTTTTTTTTTTTTTAATCCGTTATGTTTTCTGTTCTCCCTCCATGTTTCTCAACCGGTTTTTACCATGCTTCGATCCCGCTCTCGTCACTATTATTTGTTTTTCTCTCTTCTGCGTTTTGATTGCTTTTTAATTGTTCTCAAACCTCTTTTTGTTTTTTTCCACCCACATATTTTGCCTCTAGTATATAAACTACTCTTAGACGGTTGATCTAATACTTTCTACATTGAGTGTAGATCATGAGCCTATGATATAAAAAAACAAACTTTAAAACGAAAGAAAAAACATATTGACCTGCGGACCATTTTTTAAAAGCACGTTTTGACGCACAAGAATGACGCGTCGAGTGAAGTCGATCCTGTTCGACCTTCTTATAGTCCATGCAATCGAAATTTCTCGGTCTGACAAACCTTGCACTTTCTTCTTTCACTTCACCACACGCGATCCCCTTGCCCTTCTTTGCACCTGTCCCAGCTAGACATATCAGCCATGCTCGTCAACACCTTCAAGCGGTTCGCTACCTCGTCGCGCGTCACTTCTATTGCCGCCCTCTCTGGCGTCAGGGGGAAGCACACTCTTCCTGATCTCCCTTACGACTACAATGCGGTGAGTGTGTTGAGAAGTCTGTAGTGTACAAGTGTCAAATTCATTTCTTTCTCTTACTCTCTGCCCTTCGTTGAGCATACGCGCTGACACTCTTTCAATCCCTATTATGTGATCGCTGAACATCCACTTCTGTCAGCTCGAGCCCTACATCTCCGGTAAGCATTCTTGTCGAGGAGAAATGGCATGACACTCATATTACTTTGTTTTTAGCCGAGATCATGCAGATTCACCATGCCAAGCACCACCAAACCTACGTCACCAACTTGAATGTTGCAGAGGAAAAGCTTGCTGAAGCTGTTCACAAGAACGACACTGGGGCTGTGCTTGCTTTGAACTCAGCTTTGAATTTCAACTATGGAGGTGAGTTTGAGAGGAGCTTCGTTTTGTATTAATATTGACCATACGTTTTGTTTGTAGGTCATGTTAACCACAGGTGAGCGGTTTTCGGATGTAAATGGATATTGATTGTGCATGTTTTTGGATTTGCTATTTTCTTTCAGCATCTTTTGGAAGAACCTTGCACCGCAAAAGGAGGGTGGTGGTGACCTTACCAAGGGTAAGCATTCACTCAATCCCAGCCCTTGGCGTGTATTTGTTTCGCAATAATTTTGGCAGATGCCTGACATCATTCGACCCACAGGTGTTCTCCTCTCGGCCATTCAAAAGGACTTTGGAAACCTTGATGACTTTATCAGCAAATTCAACGCTTCTACTGTCGCTGTTCAGGGATCCGGATGGGGATGGCTCGTAAGTCCCTTTTTTTGAGAGAGTTTTAAGTAAGCGATAATCTAAAATGAGAGATAGGTTTACAACAAGGTCTCAAAGAAGCTTGAGATTACTACCACCGCCAACCAAAACCCCATTACTGGTGAGATGCCACTATAATATCCTTAGCTTATTTCTGCTTAAATGTTTCTGGGGAGTCGGACTGACATTCTGGCTTGTTTCTCATTCTGCAGGGCCCCTCGTTCCCCTTCTTGGCATCGACGTTTGGGAGCACGTGAGTATTCTCTTATTATTTTTTCGGGACCCACATACTGTCAACAATCTAATCGCATTTAATCTAATTCCAAATGCAGGCTTACTATCTTCAATACAAGAACGTCCGCCCCGACTACCTTAAGGCTGTTTGGGAGGTTGTTAACTGGAAAGACGTGACTTCACGCTACGTTGTCGCCACCCAGCACTAAATAGCTTGCTTGGAGACCGCATATGCTGAGGAAGGTTATTTGCACGAAGCATTGGGATAAGCTGAAAAATCAACCCCTTGCTACCGCGAATGTTCGCAATAAAACTATACAAGCAATGCAGAACCTTACAAATTGTTTGAATTCGAATGTGCCTTTTCCCATCCCGACTTACCTATGGGTTATGGGTAGGGCAAGACATGATGTCGTCATGTCGTCACAGCCTCTCGCGTGACAAGTTCCACTCCTGTTTTGTGCGCCGGTTTCGAATTTCAAACTTGATCTCCCATCACCTCAACTCACTATAAGCTGGGATCATACATCCGTCTTCCACCCGTTACCCTCTCGACGACACCGTCTTAATCATGGATCAACCCACTTTCAGCCAGTACTCGGTGTTTGGTACAATTTTTGAGGTCACAAACAGGTACACCATTCATAGTCTCTCCGCTGTCTCATCATCTCAACAATATCTCTTAGATATGTCGATCTTCAACCCATAGGTATGGGTGCTTTCGGTCTTGTATGGTGAGCTTCTCCTTTATCCTTATTTCAGCCCCTTAACTCCCTCAAAGCTCTGCAAAAGATCAATACACTGGAACAAATGCAGCCATCAAAAAGATTATGAAACCCTTCAGCTCCCCCATTCTCGCGAAACGCACGTTCAGAGAGTTACGCCTTCTCAAAGATCTCCGACATGACAACGTATGCTCAACTTTCATGATGGTATTATTCATAACATAATAGATTATCAGTCTCGCGGATATCTTCATTTCACCACTTGAGGATATATATTTCGTGACAGAGCTGCTTGGTACGGATTTGCACAGGCTGTTGACTTCCAGGCCGTTGGAGAAGCAATTTACGCAGTACTTTTTGTATCAAATTTTGAGGGGGTTGAAGGTGAGTTTACTCTATGGACGTGTTACTTTCTCTTGAGTTGGAATTAATATTTCTACTTTCTTTTTTAGTATGTACATTCAGCAGGTGTCGTTCACAGAGACCTCGTAAGTGCTTTATTCGTTTATATAAATACCTTCGTCTTCTACTGTTATAACTGATTTTAAAAGAAACCCAGCAACATTCTAATCAACGAAAACTGCGATCTCAAGATCTGTGATTTTGGTCTAGCTCGCGTCACCGAAGGCCAAATGACGGGGTAAATCCATTCTTCATGCTCGTTGTATATCTAACAAACGTGACAGATTATGTATCTACCCGTTATTACCGCGCTCCCGAAATTATGCTTACCTGGCAAAAATACGACGAGGCAGTCGACATCTGGAGTGTTGGCTGCATCTTTGCGGAGATGTTAGAGGGGAAGCCATTGTTCCCTGGAAAAGATCGTAGGGAGTTTTATTGATTGCCCGTATTCTGACGAGGCGATCTAGATGTGCACCAGTTTTCAATCATTACAGAGTTACTGGGGACACCACCGGAGGATGTAATTCAGACGATTTGTAGCGAAAATGTGGGTGGTAATACAGCCATGGTTGAGCTCACTGTTGCTTATTTTTAGACCCTCAGATTCGTCGAGTCCCTACCTAAACGTCAAAATCCCTTTTAATGAACGCTTCCCAGGTGAAGAACCCATGCGTAAGTCGCCTGACATATTACTCTCCTCTAAGTGATTCAATAGCACTTGATCTTCTCGACAAGATGCTCGTTTTCGATCCCCGGAAACGCATTACAGCGTCACAGGCTCTAGCACACCCATACCTCTCCTGCTATCATGAGCCGTCTGACGAGCCTGTGGCAGAGGCACCTTTCGATTGGTCATTTACAGAGGCGGATTTGGCTGTAGATGAATGGAAGACGCAGATTTATGCGGTGAGTCTTTTTGTACCTTACTTTCTCCCATATGCATCCTTTATGTGTAATTTTATTCTTTTTTATGCGATAACTTCTGAATGTTTTTTACTTGCGTCACTTAGGAGGTGCTCGATTTTCACGGCCAAGAGCCGCTACAGTTCCAGGAAGGAACCGCTCAATAAAGTGTTTTTTTACATTAGTTTATCGCATGTATGCAATGTATTTTAGGGTCTGCAGTTAAAAATTTGTTGCCCCGACCGAAACAATCCGAACTTCATTTTTGGATGGACATGTCCACCTCACTTGAGCATCAGCGTCGGATCGAGCGGCTACAGCAGGTTCGTTTCTACGCATACGACCTCGTCCACTTCTATGAATGGTTACCCACCATCCTCATCTCTCGTCTTTATAGGTCCGAAAACAAGCCAAACTGATATCCCAACAACGTTGTTCGAGGTATAAGGAAACTATCAAGGACGAGATTCATGGACTTTCGGAACGGTTGGAGGTAAAATTACATAGCTTATATGCCGTTGTTACGCCTTTTAATAAAATTTGTTGGCTTCATTAGGTTTCATGGCGAACATCAAGGGAGAGGAAGCTTATAGAGATGGAACGACGCATGAAACAAAAGGCGGAAGTTTACGGACTTTCGCACACCGAAGCTAATATGCAAATTAAGATGGAAGTACGTATGCTATTCTCATATTCGCTATACTCTCTTTGGTTGGGGTAGGAAGGTTAACATTTCGTGACAGCATGAAAGACAGCAAAATCTGCGTAAACAGCACATGCGCGAAGCATTAGAGGAACAAAGGCGGAATGCAGAAGCTGCAGCGCGCGTTAGTATTAAAAACCTTTTGCTTCTATAACCTAACGTGAAACTTTAAAAAGCTTCACGAAGAAACCCTGTTAAAAATCAACGATGAGCTCACTAAACGCCAACTCCGTCTCACAATCAAAACCGTCGAAAAGAAACGTTCAGAGCACATTGCCAAATTAGGCCATGAGACTCGTGAGCTTATGGTCGATCGTGCGGAGCTAGAATCCCAGTCTGTGCCTTTACACGAGCTTTTGCGACGAACGAGGTTGGGAGAGGGTTTGGCGAGGTTTGAGAAAAGTGATCATCATCGAATACCACTGGAGAGTGTCGTTCCCCAGAACAGTACTTGAGACAAACAGTACAGGCTGTGAGGGTGGATAGTTGGAAGGAGAAGGAGACGGGGGATGCGGCGGTAGTGGAGAGTAAGACCACTTTGGCGAGACTTGTGGAGAGGGAGAGGTCAAAGGAGAGGGCGAAGGACGGTGCGAATATGAGATATAAGGTGGCAATTACGGAAACAGCAATGGATCAGGTATATTCTTCGTTCACTTTTTCATATATTGTATTCTCTATATAATTTATTTTGCTGATCCTATTATCTTACCATCTTTCTAGCGAAAGGAGGACCTTTGTAAGGAGCTGGACAATTTGTGGACGGAGGATCGAAGACGCAAGTATGAAAACGCTTCACGCATGGCTGGGTCAAAGAGACTTGCGTTTGTGAATCCTTCGGCCGAAGCAATAGAGTCTCGGTTCATACGCCGATTTGCAATAGGTATGCGTCTGATCGTATAGATACTGGTTTATGCTGTGTTATTATGTCAATTTGCTTACGGCACCATTTCTTTTGAATATTTTCTGCTCTAATGCAGATGACGAAGCCACATTTAGCCACGTTAAAGTCGATTTTTCAGGGATGCCGAATGCGAGGTCTTATCGGATTAACAGGCGGGAGGATGATACCCCTTCGTTGAGTATTGATTTTGAAATAACAAAGATATGACGATTAGTACCTTCGTGAATAAACCTTTACCTCCATCATTGAAAACAATAACGAGCCATTCTGCATTTTCTGTGGTTTCTTGAACTTATTAGAGTTAGGACCTTTGTACGACCATATTTTATTTTAAATCGAAGGAGACATGAGAGATAAGGACCAACGAGTGTGGCGAACATCATGGTTCTTGCAGCCGCAACCAGCTCCAAATGCACCGCCGGTCATCTTGACACCCGGATGGGACATCAGCCTGCTGCTCTCATCATTCTCAACCAGCCATTGTGTGCGATGAGGTGGTTGGAGCGTATGTGGATGGCGAGTTGAGTTTACTCTCATTTTTTTTTTTTTATTTATCCAAATTACTTCCCATTACGAAACCTATATCCAATTTTTATTTCCATCACAACTCCACCTCCGTTCCCTTTGCCTTCTCCACTCCTTTCCAATTCTTAGTTTTTTAAACGCTCTATTTTTCTTCAACGGGCAATTCGCACATAAAAAAAAAACAAAAACCAACACACCGCGTCCGAATCTCCTTTTTTTCTTTGTTGAAGGTTTAACTGACAGGCCCCACACCCCTCCCCCCAAAAAAAAATAAAACAAAAAAAACCCCTTATTCTACAGCATCTCTCCATTTATGTGCGGACGGTGGCGCAAACCGTCTCTACGACCTCTGCGGGAACGACCGAAACCCGTAAAAACTTCCTCCCAGACCGTATTCTCGGTGATCTCGATTCCATCCGCAACGATGTCAAGGTTTGGTACATTCAACATGTAAGCAATTCCCATTCCTTCCTTTTAAACAGGGTGGCAAAGTTCATGGGCAAATTTGGAAAGATAATGGTTCCCTATCCCTAACAATTCATACTTTCAGGGCGTTGTCGTTGAAAAAATTCATGACCAAGATACCACTGATCTCGGAAAATGCGTGACCCACGTTGAGGCGATTGAAAGGAAACGTGCGGTTCTGGGGTTAGATCCGGATATGCCACCCATGCCTGCTTCTGTCGCTGAAGCTGTTGAAGGCGTGAAGCCGGGGATGCTTAGACCTGGGGATCCCCCACCCCCAAAGTATGAGATTGTAGTGATGGGAGCGTTGGGTGGACGCTTTGATCAGACAATGTCGTCAGTGAATCGTTATTTGCGATTGAAGGCGGACGAAAAGTTTATTTAGTGTGTTGTGATAGTATTGTGGTGTTGTTGACATCGGTGAGTGTGTTTTTTTTTTTACGAGGAGGAGTTTGGAATGGCTAATCATTTTTGGGGTAGGAATTTGAGCATTTGATTGAATGTGATCGAAGCATTGAAGGACCGACGTGTGGTTTAATTCCTGTTGGATGTCCTGTCGCGCATATGGAGACTGAAGGGCTGAAATGGAATTTAGGTAACGATTACCTCTGTGTACCTTTTCTTTTGACTTTTAAAAAGATCACTCTATGCCATCGAAATTTGGGGGTATGATCAGCACTTCCAACGCATTTGAGGTTGGTGGACATGAAGGAATGGCTGTTGTCAAGGTTCGCACTGATGCACCGGTGTTGTGGAGCGTTGAGTGTGATTTATGGAAGTGAGAGAGAAGATTATTGATTTTGGCTCTTGCAATGGTTGGGGTGGGTATAGGTAAAAGCATGAGAGGGTTGATTTTTTTTTTGCATTTGTTTCTGTGTTCTTGTTTTATCATGTTTTTATCTCGCACGTTGGCTGTCGTGTATACCATGTTACATTGTTGCAAATCGTTGCCAATAAGTATAGATTGTTGTTGCAGATTATTATTCTTTATCATAAAAAAAAGTAAGCAAGTAGGAAGAAAGGAAGTGACATGAACGGTTTTTATGTCGAAAAGCAAGAATTATTGAATACGTTAACGCATACCTCACTCTCTACCCAAAAAATAACATAAAGATAAGAGGTAAAAAGACCTAGATCAAACAATAAACAAATTAACCAAGAAAATGCCTACATCACAACAATAAAAAAAAAAAAAAAAAAAAAAAAAAAAAAGGCCATCCATCCGTTCGCAGGGTTGATATCGTGCTGGATCACACAGTCTTTCTGCCTCAAGAAAGATGCTGGGTTGGGCATCCACCTCAAAATCACACCCTACTTCTCTGACGCCAACACCATGCCCAAAGGCTCTGTCCAATCCTCAACTTACTAGTTAAACTCCCACTGTCCTCTTTGCTTCAGCGTTTAATGCAGAAAAAATGTCAACAGCCCCTGTAAACGATAGGGCGGCAGCGAGAGTGGTTAAATGGGTTGTCAGTTGTAGAACTTTTCTCTTCATCGATCATCTTGTCATTCTTGTCATGGCTGTCTGGTTCCAGAAGACCGTAAGCATCATCGTTCTTACCTGAACAACGTACCGAATACGTATTCTTTTGTAAACAGATATCGCTCAAAGCTCGGTCGCGGGGCTGCCACCTCGTAACATCCGAAATCACCTCCCAGATGCCCGAGCTCTCTCAAATCAAGATTGCATGGCCAACATTTTTCTCCAACACACCTCTGCCTCGTTGACATTGAACGAGAATGCGGATCCAGATGTGAGAAAGGATATGGAGATGTCATTGAATAATCTGGCGCCTGAGAGTGAGACTATGTATATACATGCGGATGAGGGGTTGGATGATATGCCAGGGCATGTAAAATCTTCGTTGATGGGGGTGAGCTTGAATGTCCCTGTGACGAATGGAAGGTTAAATCTGGGGGACATGGCAGGGGTGAGTGTAATTTCAATGTTCCTCGCGGTTTAGGACCATTCATAGATCAACCTCTTTTTCCTTTTGCAATTCCAGGGTTTGGCTGTGCGAGCACCGAAATCACGGAGGATCACGACGGGTCGTAATTACTGTGCAAGGCACGAAGTAACAGTAAACAACAAATGCTTAGTTTTTGCATATTATTCATACCACTTCAAGTACTTAGCAAGCCGAACTTGCTGTACTGACCTCCTCCATTCCTTTCCTCGTTGTCTTTTTTGCGCGTTTCGATTTAAACGCATTTCAGGAAGGTAGTTGTGCTTAGACATCAATACATATGAGCTATCCACCTAAGACTCCTCTGCTTGCCTGGCGTTTTGTTATATCGATGAATTACCACCTCTTTTAGTTTTAGGAGTCTCTCTATCTAAAGAAGGGGTGGAAATAGAAATAGTCACAAAAGTTAACGAAATGAATAATATTGACACGATGATGTTAAGTTTGCGTGAAAGAAGGCAATGCCAGAAACAAACAGGAAAGACAGGAACAAAAAATAATTGAGCCACAACAATAACAAAACTAAGACACGGTTGGCTAAACCAGCCATATCCAATATACCTATTCATCATTAATCTCCCCTCATCACCGTACCAACAACATGCCCTAATAAAGAATCCTTGATATAACCAGAACAATAAAGTGTGTCGAATAATGACAGAAAAAGTCAGTTCAAATACGACGAAAGAATAAAGGGTGAATAAACTAAGCAAAAACCCGCCAACATTCTTTTTGCAACACTCCCAGCCAACACTAAAAAACGTAATCACTTTTTCCTTTCCCCAATTTTCACCTCCTCCCCAACCCCCCAAACCCTCGCCCCGCGTCCCCTCACAACCTCACTCCCCTTCTTCCCAGCCCCCTTCACAACAACGCATTCTCCAAGCGTCGTTGCAATACATCCATCACGTGGCAGCCCTCGTTTCCGTGCTTCACCCTCAAACATCGCAGGCGGCTCAAGGTAATGCTCATCCGACATCATAAACGTTCCCCAATGCACGCCAACGGAATGCGAGGACTGGAGGTCTTGATGAATCTGGACGGCTTCAGTGGGGTCAATGTGCTGATGCTTCATGTATTCGCGGGGTTCATAGCTTCCGATAGCTATATAATAACGTAAGTATACAACAGGAAAATGTGGTAAAGAGAGAGAGAAAGATGAATGAAAAAAAAATACTCACGAATGGCTGATAGCGTCACAGGCCCATATCTCCTCCCAATCTCCTTAAACGCTGAGCAGTACCCTGTATCCCCGCAGTGATAAAAGGATCCAGACGGTCCCTTCACAAGGAATGACGACCAAAGAGTTGAATTGACGTCAAGGAAATGTCTACCGCTCCAATGTTGAATAGGCGTTCCCACAATTTTTATATCGGGGCGTTCGGTATCGTGATGAAGAAATTCCTCCCACCAGTCCAATTCGTGAACGTTAGTAACGCCTAGTGTGGCAAACCAACGGCGGAGACCTTTCGGGATGTACCATGTGACAGTGTTGGAAAGTTTGCGGACGACGGCGAGATCTACAGGTTTAAACGTTAAAAAAAATCGACAAAGGCAATATATGTTCGTTAAACACCAACTCACCCAAATGATCATAATGATTATGCGACACTAGCACGATATCAATTTTTGGCAAATCCTCCAACCCACAAGGCACTTTCTGAATTCTTTTTGGACCCACCCATTCCCCAACAGTACGCGAGCTAAAGATAGGGTCGGTCAAGATATTGTATCCGTCCATTTGGACGAGACATGTGGATTGACCGAACCAGGTAAATGACATGATGGGTGCGTTGTATGAGGAATTGAGACGGGCGTTGCGAGCGATGGTGTGAAAGTTGGCCCAAAGTTCGTGATCGGGCTCAACAACGGGGAGGTCGGTGTCAAGGATCTTTATAGAAATGAGAAAAGAAGAGTATTTAGAGAAAGGAAAGACCGAAAAAGGACACGAGATGGAAATAGCAGAAACGAAGGGAATAATGAATGGCAATCAAATGCGTATATAATAGACGCAAGAATGATGTTTGTAGAAATAATACACACCTCCTGATCTTTAGGAATCCCATTTCTGCAGGTCCTTGTAAGCTGCCAACCAAGGTACCCCAGGAAATCTCCAACGTTCCTATCTTCCCACTCCAGCCAGGGGTTCACAAACCTCCCAACAACAGTAAGCGAATGGAAGAGCTTTTGCCTGAACCCATTCATAGTTCCACTCCCCCGATTCCCAACAACCAATGCAGAAGAAGAAGACGATGACGCTAAAGAAGATGACGAGAGCCGTGTAAAGGATGCAGAGGAAACGGAAGATGACGGCGATATGGGAGGGTTAACGGAACAGCATCCACATCCGTCATCATCAGAAGAGACGACTGAAGGGGATTGGTTGATAGGTGAAGCTGGTGGTGAAAGTGGTAAAAGAGCGGCAGCGGCAATAGCAGCAGTATGTGATGCACCCGTTTTTGATAACGACAGGTCGCCCGCAGCTCTCGCAGCTGCAGCTGCAGCCCTCTTCTTTACTCTCAGTTGTTTCTTTCTTCTTTTTTTCCGATTAGGCCCACCCGCCCCCTCTGCAGCAGCCGCAACAGAAAGATCAACGACCTCCTCCCAATGTCCACGAACCACTCGTCTACGATGATTCTTGTTCCACCACCATCGGAACTGTTCGTACAGTGCCAGACCGGTGATGAGACCGACTGGGATAAGGGCGATATGATGCGGACGTAGAGGGGCAAAGATAGTGCGTGTGAAGATGAGGACGGTTGAGGTAGGTGAGTTGTGTGATGAGGAGGATGCGGATGAGACTAGGGCGGAGGCGGCTGTGACGGCGATGAGAGCTTGTGGGTGAGATGCTGCACCCTGAGATGCAGAAGAGGAAAAGGACATGTTTGATGGAATACTGCTATATTAATGCAATATCCTCCTCTTTCCTCCACTCTTAATTTCTCTCAGTGAGCAGTGCGATCACAAAAAGTGTCAAACAGACTCAAGATCTTTATCCGCTCCCAAACCAACCCTTGGATAACAACGAACCGACCTCCTCTACACTACTGCAAGCTCTTTTGGAATCTAAATGCAGCGAACGACGGAAACAACGAGCCGCAACGGAATCTTGATAAAAATAAATTAAACAAAAAAACAATGACGATGACGATGACGATGACGGCTCCTTGATAAGCGGACTAGAAAAAACAGAAAAAAAAAAATCTTGGACAAAAAATCAAGTAAAAATTGTCTCTTCAACAACAGAAAATGCGTTACATCATCGTTGCATTGCTGTCGTTCTTACTGCTCGCCTTCGCCGTCACCGTCAAGGCGCATCCTCTGTCGTCCCCATCCTCAACCTCATCCGCTCAGAACAATGCCAACCTAACCTCATCATCATCGGGCATCAGCATTCTTCTTCACTCCTCGGACCCTTCGGAGTTGAACAACACCACCACCACCGTCGTCCCTCGCCCTGTTCTCGACACCGGCCTTCCCCCCGCATTCGACAGAGCAACAGGTACCGCCATCTTCCGTGGTCAATCTTCCGCCATCCGCTTCACCTCTCCTTCTGATGTCATTGGTGGGAGTCGTCTCCTCAGGATTCAGTTGGTTTTGAGGGGTGGAAACGCGCCGTCCAATGCTAGACTGTCAGTTGTAGATGACAGTGGGTTCAATTCGCCCAGCAAAACTGTTTTGGAGACAAGGACTTTTAGGGTATATTTTCATCTGCCCCTATTCTTCGTTCCTTACACTCGCTTAAACCTCAGGTCCCGAAATACGACGGAAGGATCACCATCACTGCCGAATCCAACGGCAACCTCATCCTCTACCCGTAAGTCCCGTTTTTTGTCTTCATCCTGGGCACGTTTGTCTCCACGAAAACACAGTATTGACGCGTCCTTTTCCACAAAATTACGTAGGGCGAAATTTTCTGGGTTGTCCTTGAGTAAGAAGACCACCTCCCCATCCCACTATCTCATCCTAACTTTTCATTCAAGGGGCGACGCGCGTTACGTCACCGACTCCTTCTCTGCTTGACAGCGAGAACGGACTCGGATGGACGGCATTCCGCGCATCATCGTTGAAACAACTTTCAAGGATCACAACTCCATTGAAGGAGTCTAACGTCAACGACGAAGAGTCGCAGATGAATGTTCAGACCAGCGCTGCTGGACTGGATCGTTGAGAAATCGAGGACGGCTAGTGCGGCTCTTGTTGTGGTATCTTGAATTCGTGAAAGTGCTTTCAATGTGGTTTTGGACGTTAAGATAACTTGACGTGAAAAGTATTGTTTAAATATGGTTCCCTTTTTAAATTTTGCGCCTAATTCGCCCAAACCGTGAGTTATATAATTTAAAAAAAATAAAATGACTCCATATCTTTCTCCGTGTCGTCTAAATCGATGACAGCGAGTCGCAGATAACCGTTCAAAGGCATATGGTGTTAAAAAAATCAAAACCGGCGAGTGCTGTTCTTGTTGTGGTAATTTGTAAAACCTACCTTACATGAAAAGTTGTTTTCCATGTGGTTTACAGACGTTAAAATAAATTTGACGTCAATAATATGAATTGTGTATGTTCCGCAACGATAACTTTTCGGGCTACGCGTTCATCCATCCAAATCTATTCAAAAATAAAAACAGCTCCGCATCTTTCTTTATTTCGGGATTCCCTTTGCGTCGTCTGACTTTGACAGCAACGCGATAAATGTGTAGACAAACGTAATTGGTGATTCGATTATGGACTGGTCTCGAACGGCGAGTTTGGTTGTTCTTTTGGTTATCATTTACTAAACCCTCTTGTGGATACGTGGGATATAGTTTTGTTGTTTGAAGATGGAGCAAGTTTGATGCTTAATTTGCTGTTTAAAAAGAACACACGTGTGAATTGGAAGTATGCATCCATTCAAAGCGTGGAGCATACTGTTTTCTAATACCGGACTTAAAAAGATGAATGTGGGGACACCCTCGCACATGTGAAGACTGGCAATGGATTTTCGCGTTTCTAAGATACACGTAGATTTAAATGTGCTTTCTTTAGAGAGACCTCGTTTAGAGATGTTTTTTTATTGATGTTTCGGTGGTATTCAGGCCCAAATGCACGTTCAAGTCCCACACTCCATTAAAACATCTCAAAAATGAAACACCTCCACATCTCTCCTCATTTCTCTCACCTCCTCCACTTCCTCCCCTCACTCCACCACACCATCTCAAATCCACCATCTCCAAACTCCCAATCCCCATCAACTCCTTCACACCCTCCCACCGTCACCTTCCCACAAAACCCCATCGCAACCCGTTTAACCTTTTTCGCAGACTCCCTCACACTCTTACACCCCACATCACTCACATCAGATCGCGACACATCCAGAACCTCTAAGCCGTCTCCCATCGTCGCCATCACAATCGCGATAATCACGTCGTTGACGAGACTTCGAGCGTATTCAGGTTGGTTAGCGTGATGGAGCGTAAGGTGACACCGGATCGGAGGTACCGACATAGAGGGATGACTTGGAATGCTGTTGCGTTGATGTCGAGGACGTCTAGGTTTCCTAGATTGCTGAAGGTAGCTTCTGACAGCGTGTCAATCACGGCTGTGTGGAGATGGAGGATACGGAGAGGAGTATTTTTGGGTGCCAGGAAATCGGTGAGGGATTCTTCGAGGGCTTGTGTGCATTTCAATGTTAGGCTTTTCAACCGATGGCTTAATGGTGTCAATATTTTTTTCAACGTATCGTTTGACACGTCTTTACATGATACGATCGCGAGGGTGGTCAGGTTTGGAAGATCCACGATGGGAGGATGTCACCGCAACAATCCTCGAGATGTAATGAATGTAGCGCTGTGAGTTGGAGAATGGGGATGACGCGATGGAGTCCGCGGAGAGAGAGGGTTGGAGAGATGTGGCGTGGGATTGGAAGGGTGATTTGATAACGTCGACACTTGAAGATTGTATGGGGTTTCGGACGTTATGAAATGCACGTCAAGATCTTGGATGGAATCACTGGGAGGTAAGATAAACCCTCTAAATCGTGTTCGGATTTCACCAGCATTGATAAAGAGCGTAGTAGCGATGATGGCCCCGAAAAACATCGCAAATGATCGATATCGCTTAACCCCAATATGTTCGTCAACTTTGGCATGGAACTAAACATGGCCCCACATAGTTCATCAGTGCCACCACCAACCTTCAACCATCTCACATCAAGACATCTCACGTGTTCAAGGTACGCCACGACACTTTTCCCCTCGACGCATTTTCGGACGAGCCGGCAAAACCGTCTCGCCCGCGATTGATTACGATCGTTGACGACAATGTCTCCGGTAGATGTGACTTGGACGTGCCCCCATGTCTCGTCATCCTCGACACTCGTGAACCGGTCCTGATGCCATGCGAGTTGGGACCAGAGGAGGCTGTGGTAGAGGGTGGGAGAGTGGCGGTGAACCAGCGCTTGGAGAGGGTGAGGAGAGAGGATTTGTGACGGAGAGGGATGTGGGTAATGATGAGGGAAATGAGTTCGTAAGGGAGGTGGGCTTCAGAGGGCATTTGGTGGACGGGAGAAGAAAGTTGTGTGTGGGTGAGTTAGATGTGACGCGTCCAAAAATAAATTCTAAGTTGACGCCACCCCGATTTTTTGTTTTCGTCATCAATCCCATGGATCTCTATAATATAGTCTGGACACGCTTTTACCCTAAATGAATTTCAACCAAACCGTTCAAGCTTCGTCCCCATGAAAATGCCAACTCCATCATCCTAAAAATAATAATTCCATTCCAACAATTCAATGGACAGAAAAAAGACAAACAAAAAAAAAAAAAACATGAACCGAAGCAAACAAACAGAAACAAAGAACAAACGCGGGGTGAGAAGGAAAGGGTGAAAGGTAGTGAGTGAGAAAAAATAAACCAGCGTTGGGTTGACGAAAGTAAGTCGAGAGGCGTGTACAAGAACAACAAAAAAAGACCCCATAAGCACATTGAAAGAAAAGAGAAAAACCACCATCTACAGATACTCCTCCACCTCTTCCTCCCCCCCAGCGAAATATTGCACACACTTAAAAACCTCCTACAGGTGGTTCTAGCAAGCTACGCCCCAGCCATCAAAAAAGGTCGATAAGGTAATGAAAACATGGTAGAATTTATTCTGACAATTACAAAAAAGACTCGTACAGGCATAGCGGGAACGGGTCGATAAAAATCATCAACTTGTGAAAAGAAACATGTGAGATGATTGTATTTAAGGGGGAAAGGGGGAGAAACTTACTTGCAGCATCCACCTTGGGCCTTGTTGGCGTCATTGTTGATGGCGACGACGGCGGGTTTGTCCCGCTTTTCATCAGCAGTATCGATCAAACGTTTCTTAATGTCCCTGTTTTCCAAAAAATTCAAAAATATAAAAAGACACGATAAGTTAAAAACAGGTACAGTAAAAGAGTGATTTGTCTCTAGACGATTGAGAATGAACAGAAAAAAGGAATATATATCTTGCCTGGCCAATGTGAAAAACGCCTCCTCGACACCTAATAAAATTAATGAGTTATGTAGAACATTAAAGAAATGACGCGAAAACAATAAATAACAGGTAGAAAGAGCAAAATAAGAATTAACTAAACACAATAATGTCTTCAAAGGATAATCATCACATACCAATGTTAGACTTGGCACTCGTCTCCAAAAACTTGATTCCATATTCATCAGCAAGCGCCTGTCCTTGTTCCTTGTTGATAACCTAGGTCGCAAACGCGTAAGTCCCTGGCTTTCTCGCATCCAAAAAACAAACACTCCTCACTTTTTTCTCCAACATATCACACTTGTTTCCAACAAGAATCTTATTCACACCCTCGCTGGCGTGCTGCTCAATGTTGCGGATCCAGTTGCGGATGTTGTTAAAGGACCTCTCGTCGGTCACGTCATAGACCAGCAGGATACCCATTGCGCCGCGGTAGTAGGCTAATCAAAGTTAATAAAAAGGCATAAGCGAAACCAGGACAGCGTAAAGAGTCTACACCCGCGACGTAGCAGCAAAACGAAAAGAAAACAAAAAGAGAAAAGTAAAACAAATATAAGCATGAAGAATAACATACCTGTAGTGATAGTCCTAAACCTCTCCTGACCAGCGGTATCCCAGATCTGAAGCTTGATCCTCTTTCCGTCAAGTTCAATCGTCCTGATTTTAAAGTCGATTCCAATGGTGGTGATGAAAGAAGGGGTGAAGGAATCATCGGAAAAACGAAGGAGAAGACAAGACTTTCCAACACCTTTGATCATCAAAAATATTTGTAAAGAAGAGATCAGTTTTCGAGAACATTACTTGAGAGAGAGGAGGGAGAGAGACTGCGAAATGATCAAGCCCAAAGATTCCAGTTGAAGGCTATTTGGGAGTTGTTACCCATCATCCAAATGTCGGGTGCAATTCAGGCTATCCAGCTCGCCCAACCCCTCCGATCTTCAAGTTTCAACAACCATTCATCAGACGCCCCCCTCTTCTTACAGTCCCACTTCGGTTCTCGTTTAAAAGCCTCAAAATTATTTCCCCGACGAACCATGATGCAACGAAAGCCAACGGGTGTTGGTTGATCAGTCAGTCAGCCTCACCAGAGTCTCCGATCAACAGAAGCTTGATGAGGTAGTCGTAACTCGCTGATTTGCTGGTGGTCATTGTTGGTTATAAATGTGAGGGTGAAGAGCGTGTGTATGTGTGTGTGTGTGTGTGTGTATGTTGTGTTCCGCGTGGAGGAATATCAAAAGTGATCTGTTTTGCGTAGTTGTTGATGTGCGGTATGAAGTGGTTTCCGAGAGTTTGATGCCGAGTGCGAGTATTGAATAGCATGTGTCGATACGGTTAGTAATTTTGTTTAGATGATAGTTTTTAACCCGCCACCCATGTTGCAAAAATGGGTATAGGTATATTGTGCATGTACTTGGGGATGTTATGGTATTGAATATGTATGGATGAAGATGTAAACATACCGGTTTGTGATATGCAAGGGTGAGAATCAGATGTAGAGAGAGAGAGAGACGGGAAATGGGATGATGGATGGATGACGGACGTTGACTATGAAAAGACGGACTCCAGAGGTGACGAAATGAATATTTAGTTATTATTAAATGATACAACACTAGGTAATAATTAATAGTAAAATGTCAATAATTAAATACTAATAATAGTAAATAATGGAATATGTGCAATTGGGAAGGGGGGTGCCTTTGGATGCGTTGTAAAATTTGATCAAAAATAAAATAATTCCAGAAGGGTTACACACACCATTCCCTTAAAATATTCTTCAACCCAAAAGACCGTTTTTCATGTGCTTAAAAAAACACACCCGTGCTTTAATTTTATACGTATTTTTTACGGTATGTATGTAAATAATAGTTGATAATCGGTGGATAAAAACAAGTCCAGTTTATTAACTTGTTGAATAATATATTTAAAACGAAAAGATTTGGTAAAGGTTGACTGTTTTAAACCGGCTGAACTGGAAAGAAAACAACAACAAAAAAAAAAAGGAAAGAGTCTAAAATGTATGTAATGCATATAGTAAAAACGTACACCAGAAAGAATAAAGGTCGAAAAAAAAGTAGTAATTGATGAAAGAAAGAAATGGGATAAACAACTCCCTGAAAACAAAAAGCGAAAACAGAGTTGAAACGAGAAAGAAGAAGAACAGAGAATGACAGACAATCTAAAACCATCTCCCTCCACCAAATCCTTTCAAAGCCGTCCCACTCTCCGCCCCTGCACTAACCGCCGCATCCGCCTTCAAATTACTTGACGACCCCGAACCCCTTAACCACCAAGACCCTCCACCCCCATTCCCTCCGAAATTGCTTAGACCCCCCTGCGCAGCAACAGCCGCAGCCCTTACTAATCCATCCGCGTCCCTCAACCACCTCGCAAAAGGTCCCATATCCGGTGCCGCAAACGCATTCACATATCCCGTCGCACTCGCCGGTGGAGGCGGCGGCGGGGTCCTCCCCGAATAATCCCCATTCCCTGCACTCTCAAGCGTAGCAACAAGTAATTCACAACACGTATAAAACCGTCGTACTTCTGCAAAATCACGGTCAACAAGATCAACCACCATCGAACCAAGGAATCCTGACACACCACCTCGTCCTCCACCACCACTATGCGCAGCAGCAGCAGCAGCAGCAGCAGCAGCCACACCCCGGGCACGAGTCCTCACCATCCCACCCAACGTTTTCCCCAATCCCGCAAGCCCACCCGCTGCAAAGAACGAATCAGAGGTGGGTGACGTCTGGCCAGCGTTAAATTGCACCGTCGACGACGATGATGTGGAGAATATTCCTGAACTTCGACGCGGGGGTCCGCGTTCACGTTTTTTGCGTTCATCCATGGCGATGAGTTCTTCGGGGGATACCATTTGTTCGAGCCATTGACGGTCGTCGAGGACGTGACGACGGAGAGCAGCGATCCAGCGCACCTTGGACCACCGTTGACGGTCAAGAGGGGATGCCGACGGGTCGAATGTTGCAAACAATAGACCTTTTTCAACCCTATTACCCCAATGATAAAGCATTAGATAATATATCCTTGACAACAAAACATGTATAATCAAATAAAAACAAAAGATATGCAATACCTTGCCATAAAGTCCAAAATCCTCGGCCTCGCCTTCTTTGTCACAAGCACAGACCTCGAAATCGGCCCAAAAAGGGACGGCTCAATCAACACCCCAGCCCCCTCCACCATCGCCTCAATCGAATCCCTCGTCGCCGCATCCGTATCTCTATCATCCTCCCCGTCCATACTCACCCCTCTCTCCTCCTCATCCCCGCATCCCCACCCCCCCTCCTCACCGGATTCTTCAACGTCCCCCCAATCACCATATCCACAAGACAAGCACTTGCAAAGGGATGTCGAGCCCCATACCTCGCTAAAATCAGTTGCCACATCATATCCGTCATACCCCCCCTCGCCCTCCCTAACGCCGTCATAAACGGTATTTCCCCCAACGCATCGGGCGCAACAAGAAACGCCCTCGTCACAGCCTCCTCACGTAACTCAAATTCCAACAAAATTGTATCCGCAGCCTCAATTCATCTCTCCCACCACCTTTAAACAATTTCCCAAGCGCCGCCTCCGCATACCCACTCAACACCTCCTCCCCAACACTCGACCTTAACAAATCAATCGCACTCATCCCAGCAATCGAATCCAACTGCAATACATCAGGGTTCGCCAATACCCTCACCACAGCCCCCTCTGTAATCTTGAACCCATTCACCGTCATCCATTTCATAAAATTATCTTTGGTCTTGGGATCCCTCAAAGCCCTTGCTACAATCCCATCGTTGCTCTCCTTAGCGCTACACCCAGAATGTTCAATCACAAATTTCCCCACCTCCGCATCTGTCCTCACCAAATTCAACACTTTGGCCCACAACTCATCCCACTCCTTGACAGTGGCGCACGGGTTCAACGCAGGCGTGTAATGATGTTCATACAACACCCGTTTCAAAACCTTCATATTAGGCACCGCAGACGCAAGGCTCCGTTCAAACAACCAAGCATCATCCTTCGCTTTGACCCCATCCCAACCACCCCAGTCCTAGCACCCTCCATCTTCTCCAACACCGAATTCACTGCCAAAGCAGCCTCAGACGGTAAATTCAACGCTAACCCGTCGCCGTAGAGTTTGTAACCTTGTGCTATCAAAAACTCGAGCGTGCCTTGCGGAATAGGGGGCGTGAGACGTTGCCAACCGTCTCTTTCGTCCGCTGCGCGCTGATGTTCGAGATCGTACATTTTCTCGACAAAGTATTTGGGAAGGTGGGCGCCAAGTGTTAACAGGGCATCAGACATGTCAAAGGTGAGGTCCCAGGGACGAGTTGTGTAAACGTGGTTAAAAGCTAGGTGCTTGCAAGTTCTATAACAAAGACATAACGACGGATAAGCGATACATACTAATTAAAAAAAGGCAAGGAATGAGAAACTCTTACCGTTTAATGAAAAACGAAGCCCTGAACGTCGGATCCGAACAAATTACCCTAAACATCAAACACACCTGCCTCAACGTCTCCACCGTCTCCGGTTTATCCCCCAAAAACCAAAAGATCCTAGACCAAGGGATCGACGACCTCACACCATTATGAATCTCTGCCCGTCTTCCCCAATTTCAGGGGTGACAGGGGTGGTGGGATATCTGTGGGAGGTGGGGGGGGACTGATGACGCTGGTGGTGGTGGTGGTGGTGCTGATGTTGCGGGTGGTGGAGGTGGTGCTTTCTTTGCGTAGCGGTGTTGGGTAATCCATCGTCTGTGGAGAAACTCAGTTGGACCATGTCGGCTGCGGCTTGGGCGTCTTCCACGAGCCTGCTGCTAAGGGAAGTAGTGTCCATAGTTCGCTTTAATCTTCTCCCTCCTCACAGACAGCTGTGATCTAGCCGGAGTCTGTTTTGAATGGGCTTGAGTTGGATGGGAATGTCGCCGAGGTGTGTGAGTGTGAGTGTGAAGGGGATCGTAACGTTTAGCAAAAATATGTACACGAAGCACCCTTGAATTGAAAGACGTTTTTTTGGTAAATATTGAAACCCTGTTCGGACTGACTTGTGGGACGACGATGGTTTTGCTTTTAGAAACCTTCCTTTTTTTTGTAAAGGACCAAGGATGTGAATCCAAATGGGATGATGGGATGATGGGATGGTGATGGTTCAATGGTACTGATATGAGGGTGCTGTGATGAATGCAAAGTTTGTGATTTAAGTTCCATCCATGAGATGAAGGCCTGATGACGATGATGCTCATTCAAAAGCAATCAATATGTATTCAAGCTCTACATGCGGTGTGGAATACGACGCATGGCTACAGTATACAGCAGAATATACTTTTATACTAAATAGATGCCGTGGCTATGAGGCATAATAACTTTTTAGCTGTCTCCATGAAAGATCCCAAAAAGAAGAGGGAAGGAGGTGGAAAGACCCACACGTCCAGTCTCTCTGTTAAACTCATAAAACCACATCCACCGCTCGTCGCCTGAAGAACGAGCACCCCATTCTTCAGGCTACCGTTGTGCCTCCTTTCACCCGTCAAAAAAACCTTGCCCATTTCTCAAAAATGTCCTCATCATCCCCCCTCCCTGCATCCTTCCACCCGCAAAAGCCTAAACCCCCTCAAACCTACAAAAAGCGATCGCTACTCAGCGTCATTCAAACCACATCTTCATCCATCACCACGCACCGACCAGACGAGGTTTGGGATTTTCCCGACACAGAAGTGAAGGATGGGAAGGGGATAAAGAAAGAGACGAATGCGAAAGCTGGGAGCGCTTTAAAAAAGAGAGCGGCTAGGAAGACGTCGAGCAGTGCTGAAGGTTGGAGATGTTAATTGTTAATGTTGTTTTTGGTGTTGTAATGCTTGTTGTTCGTCCGCTCAAGGGAAGTCTTGTTGCCCAACTCTCCGTTGTCCATACTACGAACCTCCACAACACACTTCGTTCACGCGTTCACGCGTTCACTTCGTCGTTTCCCCGAAATTGTTTCGACTAAACTTATTTTCAGAAACTATATACTTGTTGACTTTACCCACTAACACACTACTATTTTTGACACGTCAGAACGCACCGTCACCACGCCCAAAAACGTTCCACTCGACGACCCCTCTCAAACCGATCCAACACCAACGAGCCGACAAGCTCTCAGAAAGATGTCACCTCAACCATCCCAAAAGATACCCCTAAAGTCCCCCATCCCTATTCGCGGACGACCTGTTAAAAGGTCCTTTGAGGTGTACGTTGACGCAGAGGTGAAAGAGAAGTGGAGGAAAGTGGTGAAGGATGGGGATATGGTGTATCGGAAGAAACGGAGACGGAGCTCTGTTGCGACTGGAAAGAGGAAACGGGTTGCGGTTGAGCCCGGATTGTCGCCCGTGAAGGAGGAAAGAGGAGGAGGAGGAGATTATTGTAAGGAGAGGTGGCGTGAAGAGCGTGGAAAGGGGTGATGGGGGAGATTTGGGTGAGGTTGCTGAGATAACTAAACTTGGTGAAGTTGCGCAAAGTGAAATGGAAGAGATGAGTGAAGTTGAGGAGATCAGTGAAATCGCGTACGTACATCACAACGAGATCAGGGAATTCGAGGAAGAAGCTCAGGGAACACTGACAGCCGTTCGGGAAGTGCAACATGCGGCAGACGGCGTTGAGGAACAATATGTGGTAGAAGGTGTTGAGGAACAATATGCTGCAGAAGGCGTTGAAGAAGGACATGCGAAAGAAGGCGCTGAAAAAGAATGTGCAAAAGAAGGCGTTCAAGAAGAACATGCGAAAGAAGTTTTTGAGACTTTGTCAACACTTTCGACACCCGTGCTGCCGCCTCAGCCCATTTTTGAAGCGAGTATCTCACTGACGACAATCTTTTACCGAACGATGATGTAGTTGTTGACGTGACCCCTGAACCAACGGTGATCGTGTTAAGGCGTTGATGGCGGAGGCGGAGGCGTCGTTGATAGAGTTTATGGGCGAAGCTGGGGTGGATATGGAAAAAGGTGTGATTGAAGAGCAAATTGGCGCTGTGGCTGAAATAGTCGATAACAGCAACGCTGATGATGAAATCGTGAATAACAACGTTGCGGATGAAATCGTCGATAAAAACAGGATTGACGATAAGAAACCGGAGAAGGCAGACTTAGACGCGCGTCTTTCTGAAAAGGACACATCAAAGGAAGTCTTTTTGAACTCGACACCTCCATCACCAGTAAATGCGACCATCGCCCAAGGTGGCGAAAATGACCTCGCGATCGCCGCTTGCAAAGAGTTCCTTGATAAACATCGAGATATCGGACCGGATGAGTTGTGGAACGCTAAGCCAGAGATGGCGTGGTTTGAGGGTGTGGAAGAGAGTGTTGTGAGAAAACGAAGAGTTGGTTTGAAAAGGGTTGGAGAGTGGTGGGAGATTTGATTGACATGCGGCTGTTTAGTGTACTCGGCGATGCGACCTTTTTCTTGTGTTTTTTTGATAGTATGTACCCTTTATTTAGTAGGCAGATGATAAGCTTTTATTTTGTTGGGTTGCTTCGATTATATATCTATCTTCATCTGTCACGCGCAACCAGTCATTAATTTCTCAAAAAAAGTTGTATGGTTTCAAGTCCGAAAGTCTCGAAGTTGCCTTTGCGGAAGGGAGCTGTGAGACCGTCGGTGAAGACGGCAACGTCCATTCCGCCTGGAGTGCAGGGGAATGTGTCTGTGTTTGTAGATGTGGCTATAATTAAGTTGCGATGGACGGGGGGGAGGCGGTTGGCATCTCCCAAGGTCGTGCTGAAGTGGTGGGGAGATAAGGGAATGCCAAGTATCTTCCATCCGACAGTTGTAGATGATATGCCTCAAGACGATGATGAGGCATTTCAAAGACATTTTATTGCTTTCCCTGTCAAGAGCACGCTCGATGGGTTCAGGCTTTACCTTGAGGACATGGGACGGTTGTCATTGGATGTGTTGGATGGAGATGTTTTCGCTGGGTAAAGCTTACATGCCGGACATTACAAAGATTCTGGATAGCTCGTCAAAACGACAGATGAACCGGTGGATACCCATTGAGGCGGGACCGTCGCTGTCTACGCAGGTTATGGGGGAATTGCAGGTCATGGTGCAGATCAGAGATGCACCTAACAAGGCGAGTGAAAATCAAAATGGAGGGAGTCGACGCACGCAGGAGCTGAAAGATGACGACCGCTTCTTTGCGAACTGTCACTTCTAAGGCTGCTGCATGGGAACCGATTGTGGTTGAAAAGGATTATGGTATTTTCTCATTTTGAAACGGCTGGTTCTTACTGCATTTGATTTAGGCTCTTCCAAAGCCAAGGAGCCAACAAAGAGTATAGACTTGACTTCTGGCCAAAGCCGCCATGCCGAGACGGAGTACGCCATTTCGCACAAATCGTCGGAACTCTACCAGAGTATCTTTAAACGAGCGGTCAATCTGCGAGACAAGATTAACACGGCGCTCAACGCCACCTCTGAAAATGATATTCCCATAAGAGTTGAGGAACCTCGTCGGACGGAGAGAATACAAACATTGGCGCAACATCTTGATTCGGAGTCAGATTTTGACGATGCAGCCTTAAAAGGCGTATTGGATGATCTGGGCGAAGATGTGTCGGGTCTGGAAGATCTTGATGACCTTCTCGTTCTCGAAGCTTTAAACTCAAAAGGAAAGAGACTTGATAAAGATCTGGATGACTCGATACTTGAAGATGATTATGATGCTTTGTTGACTGAGATTGAGAACTTGCATGACATCAGTAATCTCATTGATGATGATATGGTGACGATTGCAAAGGCGCCAAAGAGGAAGGAGTTACCAGAGGAGGAGGAGGAGGTACCTTTGGAGGAAAGCACCAGGCAGAAAGAAGTGCGGTTTGAGGAGGCTAAAGTTGTCTCGAGGGACACTGAAGCGGTTATGGCTTCTTTGAGTCAAGTTCATGCTGCAAGGATCAATATTGATCATTTTGCTATATCTTCAGCCTACGTTTATTCCTCCAAAGCCAAATTTACCGTCGAATTCCTCTTCCCGCATGTCACAAGTGATAAGGTCGTGCAAATGACTGCTGTCGCGCTTCCCCGGTTCTCGTCAAGCTCCATCAAGTCAGTTGAACGAAACATCTACACGATCCCCTTTGACAAACAAGACGTGTTTAACCTCCATTTTGGGGATTTACTGTCGTCTTGGTTCAAGTCTAAAGTCGAGGTCATGGTTTCCGCTGAACGGCTCAAGACGGAAGTACCGTTCAAGTCGGGAGCTCCTGAACTGTGGAAATGTTTTGGATCGCTGAATTGCAAAGAGATTGTGATGGCGGAGAACTTTTTGTGGAAGGGACGTGTACCGTTATGGTGTCAAACTGTGAATGCCGCGGCGTTCCCACGGTTGAGTTTACCGAATCAAGCTTCGGGACGGAAGAAAAGTCAGAAGGTGACCCTCCCATCGCCAACTTTCATAGGGGATATGGTGCTGACGATTGAGTTATTGACGTTTCCGTCATTTGTGTACGGGTCGTTGCGGGAGGAGCCGGAAGGGAAGAAAAAAGATGAAACGCGCCCTTCATCACCTGTGAAAGAAGATGGGAGGAAGGAGGAGGCGCGCTCAAAGACTCCCATCGAGGAAACACCATCACCATATTCGATCCCACCGCACTATCTTTACATCAAAATCTCCAACGCAAGGGCTCTTGCTCTTGCGCCTTCCACCACATTCCCGTCGTCGGTCTTATTACACCTTGTTCTCCGTCTCGTCTCCTCTATGCTCCCAGCAACCACAACACCACCTATTCCTTACATGCCCCCGTTTGACATTGAGACCGGACGCTTGAACCCTTCTCCGAATTTCGACTTCACTCTTACCCTTCCTCTGGCTCTGAATAGTACGCTCATCAGCTCTAGTGCAAAGTTTCCGGCCATTGTAGAAGTGTGGGCAACGTTTCTTGGAGACATGGATCGGAGGAAAGATTCTTCATCGGACGGGGCAACGTTGATTGGACTAGTTCGCTTACCCGTCAACCATCTCCTCGAAACCGCTTTCCACAGCCCTCTTTTGAACAAGAAGTCAGCTTCGAGTTTGGAAGATGGTATGAAAGAACTACCGTTGATGATTCCTGAGACTGAGTATTGCATTGTGGATCCGTTTTCGGGGAGCCCGAAAGGATGGCTCAAATGTTTCATGAGTCTTGGGACGTGGGATCAGACTTTGAGAGTTCAAGAAGACCCAAAAGTGTTTCCGTAAGTATGCCACCTGAATTGAAGAAGGATAGAGGTCAGATTGTCAAAGAGGGTCAGAGATTACAAGCCATGGAGAAGGCGTTTAAGAATAGGATAAGTGAGAAAGACGGAAAGCCTACTTACCTGAAATCCGTGTCTGCTACATGCTCTCTCCTGGTTTCGGTTCACGCGCCTGTGGAATTTACGCACTTCTCCGACGCAAGCTTTTAAAGCGGAAGTCTGCTTACTTTAATTCACAGTTAGCTCAGGCGACTCACGACACGGCTTACACAGCCCTCGATTACGCATGTGAAGTGGCGCAATGTTTCCATCGTTCTCCGTCTCTTCCCTCCAGGTCTGTCAAAATCCGGTCTTTTCGTATCAAAAGTAAATCCGGGGACGAGTTCTACGAAAGTGATATTGGGGATGGGATTGTATCAACACCGATTGTAGTGCATACTTTTGCGCCACGGTTTGAATTTAAGTCGATTTTAACGATGGAGGATGTAGGGAGTGGGCTTGTAGAGTGGATTGAGGATGGTGGGGCGTTTTTCGGGGAGGTGTGGCATAAACCGCTCAAGAGTTCAAAGGAGGATATGGATGTGGTGTTAGGGACATTTAAAATTCCATTAAAGGCCTTGCTGGAACGGCCTGGAGGGGTGGGACGGAGCATGGCTTCCTATACGACTATTGAAGAGGAGGATGAAACCTTCAATGTTCAGCGGCGCAAGCTACTGTCAAGTTTTTAAGTGGTTTTGATTTTGAAGATATCGATATTGCAAATTTGGGGACGGAGAGTTGTCTGGAGATGAGAGTGAAGCTTAAAGAGGCGTTGATTCCGCCCAGGAATACTAAAGATCCTGCGCCTTACGATGAAGTTATTGAAAGAATATTGTTCGCTAGATGGAGCGTCCCACCGTCCTCTGGAGGTTTCTTCAAGAATTGAAGCAAGCACACGAGAATCGCCGAGGTTGAAAGCTGGGTTTGATGGGCGTTGCTTCAGAGTCAGTTTTGACTTTGAGGAGACGTACGTGTTGCCGAATGTTGCGAGCACGCTGAAGTGGTTTAGAGGGCGTTATTTACAAATACAGCTTTTTGAGGAGTTAGAGGATGATTCTGGGTCAGAGATATTTATTGGGGGAGCTTCTGTTGATGTGTTTGGCTTGTTGAGTGGAGTCAAGATAGGTGGGGAACGGGAGAGTTTCCCGAGAAGGGTACCGTTGATTTGTCCTTGGAGTGAGGACTTAAGGGATTGCTATGTTGACGTGGACATATCGTTTTCGTCGAAACGGGCGGAGCTTGATCAAAAACCATGGCCGAAAAGGTTACCAGGTAATACGGAATTAAAACCAATGTGACTAACTTATGAAAGGGAGGGAGATGTCAAGTTCTAAGCCTAACGCAGTTCAACCAATTTCACCGCCACGCAAACCTCAAGAACAATCTACGGCCACGTCATCGCCGAAGAGCGATGATTCTCCAGAGAACATCTTTATCGATTTGAGGGTGGTTAGAGCTGTCGAGATTCCATCCATCCATGATGTTAATGCCCGGTATCTCTTCGTCGGATTCGCGTGGAATAGCGGACCCGCTACTACTGTTCTTCATCGAACCCATTCCGTAGAGTTTTATGTGAACCCGAATGGCAGTACCTAGCGGCATGTCCTATTCAGAACGACGAAACAACTGAAAGCCTTGAAAGACACATGGAGGTTTCTCAATGTCTACCTGTTTGGATCAAGGAAGAAGGTTGCTACTTTAGCAGAGAAACGCGTTGGGCGTGTCGATCCGAAAGCTTTTTTGGAGGAGGATGTTTATTGTATTGGATGTGCGAGGGTGGATCTTTACCCTTTTTTCACGGGGATAATGGAAATTGAGGGGTGGTTTGATTTGAAGGATTCGGAGGGAAGGAATTGTGGGAGATTATTTTTGAGGGTTTCGGTGGACATGAATCTGGGGGAACGTTTCTTTTTTTTGGCAAGTGGCCCGTTGATCTCGAAGAGGAGGGTTGTGGGACGGGAGAGACGGGAGGAAAGGGATAGACATGATTTAAGCAAAGGAGTTGAACAAGAAACTTTTAAAAAGGTGTCTATTAAGAGGGCGGAGGCTCCCGTAGTCAAGTCTCCCGAGCCCGCGAAGGAGTCTTACGATGTATTGATGGACCTTACGGATGAGTTGGGAGGAATGGTGGTTCTGGGTTGGAGGCGCTGAAGTCATATGAAGGAGATGAAATTCCCTTGCGAACAACTAGAAACGGAGCCACAAGCAAGCCGCTATCACCACCAAAGTCTACGTCGTCAAGCCCAATACCACTTTCGCAATTTCGCTTCAGTCGCTCTGAGAGCCCCGATCTACAGACATTTGCACCACACTCTTTGATACCCGAATTGAAACGCGATGGGGAAGAAGGAGTGCTTGATAAATCGAGGTTATCGCCACACCAGTACAGCGTCAAAAATCCCCCAAAGCTACGCCGTCGTTGGAGAATGCGTTCTCGGATAGCCTTCAAAAGGCAATCGACGAGCTTGAGGCTTTGCAGAGCGTTTTGGAAATGAGGACAAAGGATAGGGTTGTCAGGGCTCCGACACCTCAGGTCGTCGAGGCTAGCGCGTTTGAGTACCCGAATCTGATCTCGTTTGAGGAGGAAAGGTAAGGCCGAGTGTATCTACTTTTTGTGAGCTCATGTGTTGTAGGGCTAGGTCTCCAGGCGTTAGGACAGAAGCTCCTGAACTCTCTGATGGATGCGCCAGCGCGGCTAAGGATGTTGAAATTATGGACGATATCGACAGGTGAGTAAATAGATTACGTCTTTTGATTTTAATAGTTTTTTTATTTTCTCTTATAAACTTTTTCAGTATCTTAAAATATTCCGCTTCTCTCCGAGATGGGATCAATGCGGATATTACAAAGTCGCCACGTTTGAATATGGCCGATTTGAGGTGGATTTGTTTAATGTGCTTTTCTAAAAAATAATCAGTGCACGATTAGCAACGCGAACCCCGAGTCCCATTCGAGATGGAACATATGTGGATCGAACACCTGAAAGAGGTGTGGATCGAAACTCCAATGATATCGCTGTAGTTCGAACTCCAGAGAGAAGCGGGAATCCAACACCTGCTTTCCAACAATCCCCTTCTCATGAGAAATCCACACAAGTCAACTTCCAAAATCAAGCCGTCCCCTCATCCATCGTCTCACCAAAACTCGAGAACAAGAGTGTGGCCATTATGACTGAAGAACGTGTCTCGCCAACACGAGTTCTTGTTGAAAAAAACACGCAGTATGAGAGACGTGTTAGTCCCTTACGCAGCATTGAGAATGTGGTGCCGTTTAGGAGGGATGGGATGTTCGCAATGGACGCTTATCGTGAGGAATTGCAGATACGGAAGGGTGGCCGGGCGAGAGGTGATGGGGAATCGACCTTGTCCAAGACGTTGGCCTGGGCGAGTAGTTTAAAGGTTTATTCGATACAGACTCCTTAAGTATTAATTAATTTTTATAAAAGGAACCATTTGAAATCGCACGGCAACCAGGGAGTATGCTTTCAAAACTATCGGCGATAGATGATGGTGATTCCGATGATGAGTCTTGCTCGTTATCTATGTCGTCGATTCTAGGGGAGAAACATCTTGATCGTATTTTTAGGAAAGAGAAACTTCGGAAGGATGATGTAACGGGTGCGGGGAGGAAGGCTGACGTGAGAAATACGAAAAGCTCAATATCATGGCTTGACGATTTTCGGGAGAAGGCGGCGGATGAGTCGGATTCAGACGGGAGTGATAGTGAATTTAGTCTGATCTTACCGATTCGGTCAAGATTTTCAGAAGAAAGTTCGGGCTTGAAGATAAAGCGTGAGGCGGGGAAGGAGAAGAGGGTGGTGGCAAAGCAGGATAAGCCCATAGAGGTAGAAGATATCAAAGCAAGCTCAAGTCGCTTTTACAGAGCTGGGATTGCGAAACCTCGTTGGAAAGACCTTTCAGAGGATGCCATGTCATCATTATCGTCTTTGCAGGCGCAGATCGAGAAGAGAAAGTTGGCGAGAAATCGGCCTGCTGCTTCAGAGGGGAAACAAGAGATGGATTCGAATGTGGATAGGATGACGAAGATCTTTTTTGATATGTAGAATAATCAGTGTATATAATTGCAAGGAGTAAAAGCCATTATTTATTGAAACTGTTTCTTTTCAGGTTTGAGGAGGGATTTTAGCTTATCTATGTCGAGATTCTTAATGTATTCGTCATTGCCGAATACTATTTCTTCAACACGAACAAATGAGGAAAGTTCCAAAGGGAGTTTCCTCATGGTCTGACGTCCACGTTTTGCAGGAGTTGACCTTAAAATAATATCAGCACAGGTTGTAGTATTCAAAATCATAGACTAACATAGCAAACGAATTCGATTTTTTAAGAGCCACTTTTGAATCATTCGAGGGTTTCGTCAAACTCGACACCCAGTTTTCTTCCATTTTTCTAGTCTCTAAGGCCATCTCCTCCATTTTCGCAAGCTGCTCCCTAATCTCTCTCATGGACTGTTCATCATTTTCCTCCTCTGCTGCATTCAATAGACGAAGCAAACGAATCTTTTCGGCTCCACTTCCTGGGGCTTTCAAAACGGCTTGTTTTTCCCGAACCATTTCTTCGATCTCGTCCTAGCAAATGTTTTAATAGAGCCGGCGGAGTAGGATGCGTACGTTTGAAAAAATAATGGTTACGGGCTTCACGAAGGCGTTCGGCTTTCGTAAAGACAAAGTTGGAGGATGGAAGGGATTCTTTGTCAGCTTCCACGGTAGAGACGTAGCGGTTGTATTCTGACTGTAATTAGCTGTTAGTTATTTGAAGGAAGAAGGCAACTCTTGCCTCGGTAATAGGTTGGTTTGAGACAACGTCCATCAAAAACACTTTGCGGGCTTTTCCATGTGAAAGGCTGAGAGCTTTTCGAGTTGTGATCTTTCCTAGCTGGTAATTGCGATGATATTCGACAACGTCTTTAATGTTTAGAAGAAAAATCCAAATATAATCATTCGTACCATTGATTTGAGTGACGCGATAGATAGGCTTTTTTTCCTGATTGACTCCCAATCCGACGCGAAGGAAGCAACCTGAGATAGATTTCGAAGGTTAGAAAAAGGGTATAAGACGTATTTTTTTTCTTCATTTCACCTTGAATGGTCTCCTTGAAGAATTTGGCGTAGGCCCATTTCTCCAATTCATTTCGGGAAATAGTGATGGATTGAATTTGTTCCAGCGTGGCCTTTTCCTTAGATTCTGATTTCTACAATATACTTTAAACCATAGCCTAGGAATAATAATAATACCCAATCCATGGCAGTAGCGCCTGGTGAATCCACTTCGCCTTCTTCCTCGTTTTCGCTTTGACTGCTATAATAACCCTTATTTCTGTCATTATCGCTATCCCGCTTTTAAGAATTAATATAACATATGGGCGATGATCTCCTTTTACATCGGGTCTGCGGGATGATTTTTCATCTCGTTGACGCTTTAAATCACGCAACGACTTGCTCGTTTTCTTTGTTGATTTACGAGACGAAGTTCCTAACAATCAATCAGAAAATTAGAGAAAATGCATGTACATACGCCGGTCAGAAGTATCATTCTTCTTCTGCGATGAAGTCCCCTTCAGTTTCTTCTTAAGCTCAATTCGATCCAAGATTTTTTGACGCTGCAAATATAAGCCAAACAGCCATGATTATAACAAACCTTTTCAGCACGGTCAGCCAAAGCACGCTCACGGTCCAAATCATTCATGGCATAAAGTCTGCAAAGTTGATGAGCTAACAAACCCTAAACATATTGATGTAATATACCTTCTGCGGTCCTCCTCATCTCCCATAAGATCGTCGCCCCATGCCTTCACCTCTTTAACGTCATCGTCCTCTTCATCCTCGTCGTCGGAATTGACATCATCATCAGCGTCGTCGGATGAGAATTCGATTTCCTCTGAATCGCTGAAATCGCTTGCTGCCTTTCTTCTTCATTGTTGTTGCAACGCGGTCAGAGAAGAAATTGTAGTTTGGGGGGGGATATCCATCCAAAATATTGCAGACATGATATATCCTTACCTTGCTTGAGGTCTCTTGCGCTTTGTCTGGCCTCTCTGAGCAGTTGGCTCACCGAGGGAGGCCAGAATCTCTAAGTCAACGTTGTCCATCTGCAATGAATTGCTTTTAGAATTATTTCTGGAGAGGTGGACAATCTCTAAACTGCAGCACACATGTCTGAACTTGCATCAACAATAATGACGGACCCTGTTGAAGCTGCATCCTTCTACAAAACAACGAGCAACCACGGCGCAAAATCATCCGCATACCCTGTGTCAACATTGCCTAGAGATCCTTTCTCAGACTTGATTGATTTGACCTCGCTGGACGAGACATCCTCCCACTCTGCGTTCAAACCACCGATGCCATCCCAACAATCATCACCACATTTAGTACCCAACACTTCCCCACATAAAACAATTCCCCAACTACCTTTTCAACCCTCAGCTCCAAATGCAAATGTAACGCCAATGGAAACCCCTTAGTGCACGACGCTCAACCCTATGACGACCCTCACGTCCTCACGACCCGACTGACACAATTCGCAGCCAGCATGGATAAATGGACAGTATTAATGCGGAAAGCTATTATGGTATGTGGCTTTTTTATTCCTAATTACCCTAAGTCTGAATAGGCTGAATTTACGGACGCGCAAGCATCCATGGCGCGAAAGCAGGATAAAGCAATTGAAATGGTTGGAAGACGATACGTCGAAACTGTGGCTTCCTTGACGTCGCAATTGAGGGACGCGCAAGAGCTTGCATCCCTATACAGAAATAAGTTTGAGGCGAGGAATGTAGCGATGGATCATGCTGCTGCAGTGATAGCACGACAGGTAATGTTCTTTCTAAATTTGCCAAAGATTAGTGTGGCTAAATAGTCTAACAGCAATCTCGTTCCACTTGCGCCGTTTTGTTTTCGCGTTGGAGATCAAAACTTGAAGAGGAACGACGATATCGGCTTGCGGTGAAATTTGCGGACATGAAAGCTAAATCGTTCTTGCTGCGACGGATAGTATTGGGTTGGCAGAAGACTGCTGGCGCAACATGGAGGAGGGCGACGGAGAAGAGGATTAGGGTGAGTACACATTTAATCCTTTAGAGAGATTCCTCAATTATCATAGACTAATGATCTCATTTTGGCAGATGGAAGCGGAAAAGGCCATATCTCAGCTTTCTGTCGAATACGAATCTCGGATGACAGAGGTACCGTTTAAGTTTTAGCCATTTCCACCTCCTTTAAGAAATGTTAACATACACCAATTAAGATGTCATCGCTACTCTCGGCAACTCAATCTAAGCTCCACGACAGCGAAATTGACCGGTCTCGAGCGCAGGAGGATATGAAGAGAGCTTTAATGAGAGGAGTGTGCGCACTCAACATGGAAGCCATGAGTGTTTTCCGCGGACAGAACAACCCTGACACTTCTATACCCTTTGTCCCCGCCCCCTCTTCCGCTTCAACATTTCCTTTCCCTGTTCCAACAACACTGGCGGATATCAAAGCATTTGAGGAGTCAAAGTCGACGCGCCCTCCCGTAGTTCCTCTACAGGACGCTGGACTGCCACTGCCCAGGAATTTTCACGGCAAGGAGTAACAGAAAAGGATTCAAGCATTCAAGCATGGCAGGGAGTTAAACCAATGTCTTTAACCTCAACTCATCCTTTCCCGGCATTTGATAAGCCCCTTAAAGCAACTCGACATACCAAGAGTCAATACGTCCAGCCACCATGCCCGTCACCCTACCCAAGAACCCCACTTCTAAACCTCGCCCAATGTCAGCGCTTGATACTGCTGTGCCGGCATTACGAAAAGCATCGCAGGGGAGGACGCCTGGTGTGATGGTGACGAGACATGGGAAGGGAGATGGGCAGAGCCATGTCGCCAGTTGACTTGTTTTTTTGTGGTGTGTGAAACAGAGAAAAAGTTGGAAAGAAAGATGAGCAGATTCGTATTGCCTCTGACGCCGGAGTTCTTGGTAAGCGCTGGTCGCGGATGGAATGTCCAGGAAGAGATGTCTGGGTTCATTTTGGGTTGAAGTGAAGGCGCTGTTGATGTGTGCTCGCCACCTTGTTGTTTGTTAGGCGGGATAACGGACGTCAAACTTGTAACAAGTTGATGTACGGTTTCCAATGGGACTTCCGGATACTACTACCTATATCGGTGCAAATACGAAGTCATTCTAAATGCGATTACTTTATTTGAAAATAATAGCCGCTGCAACCACCTACCAGGTGTTCAAGGTGAAGATGGAAGGCGATTTCGCCAACTTCCAGAAGCATCTGGACCGCATGAAAGACGGAATCGATCAAGGCTTGTTGAAGCCAGAGCGGTAAGCTTTCTTGATTTGTATTTGGTTCTGTTGGAGTTGGTTATTATTATGGCATCTAAGTATAATCCAAAAGATCCCCGAAATCTCTCCAGAGCTTCAAGCAAAACTTCAAAAATCATCCGCCAGCTTTTTCCAGAACGATACGCCATCAACGAGGTTCGAATCTCATGTATTTTAAGCTTGTCTGACTTTCTATTCTCTCGTTTATCTGCAGTTTAAGGAACATTGGAACCGTCAAATTCGCTGGGTGTCCAGTTACCTCACTGGAAACGGAATCTAATCCCGTGCCCATTATTATGGATCTACTTTGCTTTTTTCGATACCCAGCTGAAAAGTCGTTTTTTTTTAAACCACTTGTTTTACTATTTGCGCTTTGTTTGGGCGATGTATGAGTTTTTTTTTGAATATAAGGATAATAAGAGTAGGATCTCGTGTTTGCTTTAGTTGTGGCAATACAAGCTACACGGTCGTGCGTTTCTCTTAAAGTGGGTAACCAGTCATAGTGAAGAATCATGGGCTAAATATAAATTTGTCCTTTCTTTGTTTCTTATTTTTTCATTCCAACATTTCCGTTTTTCCTAACTCTTTGTTTTTACTTTCACTCTTTTCGTTCGTTACGCTTTTGTCCAATTGACTGCAGCACATTCAAACGGCCTTTGCACTGAAGTTACCGTTATTTATTTGTTCTTAGAGGCTGGATACTTCAAATGAAATTCACGGATTAGTTTGTAATCATACACTTTCAACAACAAATTGCACTCGATTTTACATTTTTGCAAATCTCCGTCACGCATCTGAAGAACAAACAGAGGCTCTATTTTTCATAAAGCATGTACATACATATGTTAAACAAAACTAAAGTCAAATAACAGACTATTTCACGGGTTGTTGTGGAGGCGGCCCGAACTGAACAGGACCATTCGGCGTCGCGGTCAACACAAACGTGCCCATCCGGCCGCGTGACCGCAAGTCAATGTCACCACGTGGTTCAAAACGGTAGCCACGGGATGCGAGAAGGGATTGGGTGACGGAGCTAACACGAATTTCTTGGACTATCAAAAAAGGTTAGAGGTGGAACTAGTCTGTGGGTGTTTTTACCGTTGCAAAGAGATTCAATGCCAGAAGCTAAGTTGACGGTTTCTGAGAAGAAGTTGGTTAGGGTGTGGTACGTGAAGGTGTGGGGAAAATATGAGGACTTACCACCCATTAGGAGAAATTTGGGCATTTCGCCAATGACACCTGAAAATAAGGAAAGAAGACGAGTAAGGAAAATATCATATAAGTAAATTAACGCACAAATAAAAAAGCGATTATTTTAACGAGAAATATGGGGTTTAACAAAAAAGCAGGAAAGAAGAATAACAATGAAAAAATAGAAGAAATAGCTTGTTTACCGGCTGTTACAGGTCCACTATGTATCCCAACCCTTACACTAATCTCGCATTCGTCCCCCTAAAATATGACTTGCATCCCACCGTCCCGCCCACTCCAAAATCCTCATCCCAACATCCACCACATCTCCGCATGATTCTCTGTCCGATCCGGGGCTCCACCAACAAGAATACAAGCATCACAGATCCTCTCCACAACATGCACTCTTCCCCTTCCAGCCTCTTCTTCATAAAAACAACGGCGGACGAGCAAGCGCAGAGGCTTCAATGGCATCTTCTATGGCGGTATAGTAGGCTTTGAGGAGGTCGATGAGGAGACGTGGGGCAGTGGAGAGGTGTTGGATGTAGCGGTTGAAGCCAGAGATGGAGGTGACGAGCATGGTGGCGGAATCGTAGACAGTGGGTTGGTAGAGTGCGTCGATGGATGTTCCGCGGTCGGAGGAAACGATTAAATCAGATAAAGGTTTTGGCAATAGACCGTTTTTATAAAGAACGGCTTCCCGTTGTGCCGCTGTGACGAGGGTCTGAAGTTTCTGAGCATCTGAGTTCTGATCTTCTTGACTCCTTTTCAATTCTTCCTTGAGACGTTGCAACGCGCGCGTGTGGTTGTCGCGTTCAGTGGCGAGGGTATGTTGGAGATCTGTGATTTGGGATTGGGGTTTTTTTCGTGGATTGGTCCAGGTTTGTGAGACGAGTTGTGAGGGTTGTTGTGGTGAGGGTGGTGAGATTGTGGAGATGGAGAGTTGTGAGGGTGAGGAAGGTTGTGAGGTCTTGAGTGTGGAGATGGAGGAGTTGGACGGGAGTTTGCGAAGAAGCGAGAGGGTAAGGAGATAAGAGGGGAGATTTTGTAAGACGTAAAAGGAGGGTGTCAGCGTAAGGACGAGTGGAAGGACGGGAAGACCAGCATTGGGTGATCATCTATTTGTGTTGTGTTTAATGTAAAATCGCGGGTTTTCAAAAAAACAGATTGCACATTGAATAAATTTATAATAGCTAAATATACCTTTTTTTATGTCCTCCGGCGCCTCCTCTGCTATCCGCGGCCGATACTTTCCATCGGCTGCGTCCACAACGAGATTAGAAGCGCATCTGCGGGATTGTTGACGCGATCTGAAAATGGCATTTCTCCATTCGACATGATGTAGTTGATGATCATCCCGCACCTATTTTGATCTTTGTAAGTATATCAATGGATAAGAAAGATACAAAAAATAGCGAGACAAATGGGGCTCACCCGTAAATATCCGACGCCAGCGTTACAGGCCCCCCCTTTAACGTCTCAGGCGCCAAAAACAGCGAATGGTAGGTCGGCCCCAATTCCCCATCCCCTTCATCCTTATCATCAAACGCGTACCTCAACGACGCCGGATCAATACCCCACGACAACCCCGCAACCACCGTCCCCCCATACCCCGGCGCAGGTGCAGTCTCTCTTTTGGATCCACTCACCGAATCACCAACCTCACAAACCCCTAACCCCCAAACCCCGCCACCTTCAACCTCCACCCTTCATCCACCAAACACATGAACGGACTCAAAAACCCATGTACCCCCATCCCACCCCCACTTCGTTTCCGTCGCTCCCCTTCCTCCCCTTCCTCCTCGTCCACATCATTCGTCCCTCCATGTAAATACGAAATCGCCGCCAACAGATCCCTACACATGGACACTCAACACAAGATTCACCGGAAACCTCATCCCTGCAAAGACATCCACAATCGTCCCTCTCACACATCCCGTATACGCGAAAACCATGCTCCCAACACCTCCACTACTTGGCGCTGCTACCATCGCAACACTGGGCAAACACACATGTTTCATCTCTCTCACCTTCCCAAGCACCTCCCTCAACTTTTTCTCCTTAATCGTCGCGCTAACCCCACTCGTTTCCTCAACGCTTACCCTCCGTCCCCACTCCGTCCCGCCACAAACGTATACATATCCGATGCATCGCCACCACTGAACCCTTTAAACCGATACACGACCACATATCCACGATCACTTTTCATAAACTCACACGCCGTCTTAACAGGCACAGCCAACCCCTTCTCAATGGTCGATCCACCACGCAATCCCATGTATCGCTTGTAGGCGGCTTTGAGTGATGCGTTGAAAGACGTTTGGCGTGGTCGTGGGAGGCTTCGATGAGGGTTTTAGGGGTGTTTGGGTACCAGGGTGTGAGGGAGGGGATTGGGGTTAGGGAGGTTTCGAGAGGGAGGAGGAGATCTTTGTCTTGGGCCTTTGGCATTTTTTTACCACCGCATCCCATTTGGGGTGTGTTGACGAGATGGGGTGATGGGTGTTTGACCCCCCACCTTGAGGCGAGTGGGATGGTGGTTGTGGGTTAAGGTAATGAAAAAAGTAGGGTGATGGGAGACGTGATTCGCGTTATATTTTTGTCATTGTTTTTTTGGTGATAAATATAGGACAGAGGATTGGATTGTCTCGGAAACTAAGACCGGGCTGGTGTTATTCTAAGGAAATGGCATCTTGTAGCGTTTGGGACAACGAGCGACTTTGGAGGTTCAATTTTAGATCCTGACGGAAAAATTAGGGACGTATAAAAGAGCTGGACACTACTGTTAGGAGCAACAAACATATTCCGATTCAAATCTCTACAGTCGCAGCTCAGCTGAAAAGAAGGTGGAAAGGAACGAGAAAATTCTATTTTTTAAGCCTTAATTCTTCTGTTCCCGCAATGAAAATGTACACAGTCGATGGCTATAGATGATGAAAAACGTACTCTATTTTCTTGATGAAAGGCGGAACCCCAACACGATGGCGCTAAGATCATGCATTTTTATTCACTAAAAATATACACCCCCCCCAATTCCACTAACAAGCTACCCTAATTCCTCACCATTCTACTGGTTTACCTTCCGAAACAGCCTCCATTTCCAAAAAACCCGTTTTCACGAGCCCCCTTAAGGTATCCAATCCTGTATTGTCCAACAATACCAATGATTAATAAAATTGGATACTTCCAGAACACCCTGTCCAGAAAAAAAAAAAACAAACCAAATATAAAGAACCACCCATCCCCAACCCCCTCATGTCATTTTCACAGACCTCCTTTCATTACAGTGTGTCAGCAACTCATGGGTATCGCTAAAAAATTCCGCGCCATCATTCTCATCGGCGGCATCATCGCCGTCCTCGCCGCTGTCGTCGTCGTCGTCGGCGTGTTCAACGGAAAAGAGGTACCTCCCCAGTATCTTCTTTTTTCCCTTTCGCTAAAATCCGTCAAAAAAAAAAGGGTCAACGTAAAAAAGGCCTCGAATTCGATTCCCTCGAAGTCAACACTGATTTCCCCACATCCTCGCAACAGTTCAACAACAACGACATTGAAGCGGTCCTCACCGAAAAGGGGTTCATTGGTGAATTCTACAAAAACTGCGCATCGTACAATTACGTGATTGTGGAAGCCAAGATCACAAATCTGGATCTCGTCAATGGGATTTATAAGATTAAATTGGATTTCAGCCCGTGTGGGGATTTCATTGATCGGTCAAAGGTGTCGGTTGGGAAAAGTCTTGTGTTGGGGATGCCGTTGAGAATTAGTTTTGGTGGGTTTGGAGGTGTGAGGATGTATTGCTAAGCCCCCTTTTCCTTAGATAACAAGATTTATAACTTTTCGGCGGGGACGCCGATGGCGTCGCAAGATTTCCAGACAACGTTTGATGCTGGAGGTACGTTATTTATTTCCCCTCAACTAAATATTCTCTTTTGCATCGATACCGTTTCCACCATTTATTTTTTCTCCTTTGCTTCCCAGTCTTTTTACTATACATTCTTTGCTCGCGTTTCCATCATTTTTATTTTTTCGCACTCACTCTTTGCTTCCTTTGATACCATAACATCTACCTTTCCTCTTTTTCGTTGTAGCCCCTTTCTTCCACATCCTTTCACAAAACCCTCCCATTCCACTTTTCTTACCCCAAATAACCTTTTTTTTTCACCATCCTATCCCATACGGAAAAAAGACATCAACAATTACCCCTTTGACAAATACACTGCCGAGGATCTTTACACTGAAGGCACCTACAATGATCCTAACTCCTCAAATCGTACAACCCCCGTCCCCATCGCCCTCTACTTTAACGGCGCGCTCCTAACGTAAGCTCACCCACCCCTCCTATTCAATCCATACAACACACCACCTCTATCTCCCCCTCCCCTATTCAAAGTTCCCCCTTCTCCCTACCCATAAAACCCTCCCCCCATCCATCCATTCCAACTCATTCCCTAAAAACAACCCACCAGCTACTCCGTCTCAGTCACCACCTCAAAGACGAATCCACCACGAACCCCCCAAAAGGCGACATCATCCGTCTCGATTTCAACGTCTCAAGATCCCTCACCACCATCTTCTTCTCTACTCTCGTCATGGTGATCATGTGGGTGTTGAGTTTGTTGGCGTTCACATTGGCCGTCACGTTGTGGATGAGGGGGAGGAAAGTGGAACCCCCGACTATTGCGTTTTCCATCGCGTTGATGTGAGTGGGTACTTTTTTTCTTTTTTCGCTTGGCTTTTGGGATTGGCGTGAGGGAGGTTGTTTTTCTTTCTTTTCTCTCGTGTCGGATTTCTGGGGTTTTGTCGTGAGGGGGAGTGTGTGTGTGTGCGTTTGACTAACGAGCCGTGTAGTTTCGCTTTACCCGGCATTCGGAACACTCAACCCGGAACACCACCTATCGGATGTACGGCAGACGCCGTATCCTTCTTTTGGGCAATGTCTCTCAGCGCCGCAACAGGTAACCCCACTTCCCCTCCAAAAAAACATCCCAATATTTTTTTCGCTCACCCTTTTTTTTTTTCTTAAGCCGCATGTCTCATGATCAACTATATCCTGAAATACAACTTCGATTACGACGCTGTCCCTGCTCCGATGAAACAGGAATCGAACGTTAAGACGACGACTGGGAAGGATTTGGAGGGTGGTGTTGTGGATGTGCCGTTGAGTGTTGTCGAAACTTCGAGTAAGACTGTTGCGTGAATGCGGAGGGATCGTTTCCCAATATATTTTTTTCATCGAGTTTTAACATGGGGATCTCATTCAAATCCCATGGATCCATTTTCCCTGTTTTTTTTTTTTATTCTTTACTTTTCGTTTCCATGGTTCCCTTGCGCAACGACACGGTGTTTTCTTTCCGATTTTCCGTCAAGTCGTTGCGCTTACAAAAATCACGCTTTAAGAGTTTTAACATGGGGACGTTGAGTGTTGTCGAAACTTCGAGTAAGACTGTTGCGTGAATGCGGAGGGATCGTTTCCCAATATATTTTTTTTCATCGTGTTTTAACATGGGGACCTCATTCAAATCCCATGGATCCATTTTCCCTGTTTTTTTTTTATTCTTTACTTTTCGTTTCCATGGTTCCCTTGCGCAACGACACGGTGTTTTCTTTCCGATTTTCGATCAAGTCGTTGCGCTTACAAAAATCACGCTTTAAGAGTTTTAACATGGGGATCTCATTCAAATCCCATGGATCCATTTTCCCTGTTTTTTTTATTTCTTTACTTTTCGTTTCCTTGGTTCCCTTGCGCAACGAAACGGTGTTTTCTTTCCGATTTTCGATCAAGTCGTTGCGCTTACAAAAATCACACTTTAAGAGTTTTAACATGGGGATCTCATTCAAATCCCATGGATCCATTTCACCCGTGTTTTTTTTATTTCTTTACTTTTCGTTTCCATGGTTCCCTTGCGCAACGACACGGTGTTTTCTTTCCGATTTTCAATCAAGTCGTTGCGCTTACAAAATCACGTTTTAAGAGTTTTTAACATGGGGATCTCATTCAAATCCCATGGATCCATTTCACCTTTTTTTTTTTATTCTTTCCTTTTCGTTTCCATGGTTCTCTTGCGCAACGACACCGTGTTTTCTTTCCGATTACCGATCCGCATACAAAAAACACGTTTTATAACACATCAACGGTTCCCCAAGGCATCACGTTCCACGTCGTGCCCCCCTTACCTCTGTCACAACAATGTTGCTTTTGTTTTGTTTAAACGGGGATACCGTGACGCCACCTTGCTTTTCTTCTGTTTTTTTTTTGGCAAAGAGGTGTAAAGACGGCGTATAATCTAGCCCTAAAAAAACAACGAAAAGAGTATCAATCCTACAAAAAATCATCATAACCCTCAAACAGAAAAAAAAAAAAAAAAAGTCACTAAAACCAAAAAACCCAAAGAAAACATCCAAAACGCCCAAGCTACACCCATAAAATCCATCTTTTCTATTTTCTTGCAAAAAAGGCCAACAAACCCATCCGACAAAAAGTCCCTCACTTTGCATCAAGAAACAGTCAAGTCTCCAGTCCCCCATCCAAACCGTATCAACCGCCAAACAGTCAAGTCCCCATCCATCCAAACCGTATCAAACGCCAAACAGTCAAGTCTCCAATCCCCATCCAAACCGTATCAAACGCCAAACAGTCAAATCTCCAAAGCGTATCAAACGCCAAACACCCAACTTGAACGAAAAGTGTAAAAAAAATATAGAACGCCTAAACTAAAATTAAATAAAGATACTCCCCCCCGCAAAAAAAACAAACAAAAACAAAAAAAAAAAGCAAAAAAAAACATAAAAGGGATGATTGTGCAACAAAAAAAAAGGTATTCGAGAAACACCAAAAAGGGTTGAATTAAACCTTCCACCCCATCACTACAGAAAACACAGTTGGCGCAGAAGCACCTCACGCCCATAACCTCAACACCTCTCGTGCTTGTAAACTCGGCGTATAAAAAAAAGAGATGTGTACGAAAAAAAAAAAAAAAAGAAAATCTCCAAAGAGGCAATTTTCACGCCCAAAAAAGGAAAAAGCCTATTTTGTCAAAGGAAAAGCCTTTTTCAAAAATAAAAAAAACATGCATGAAAAAACAAACCGAAATAAATAAATAAATAAACAAGTCATGACAACAAAAAGGCACACTTTTGGTTAGGTTTCTTAACAATGAGGTACACCCTCCTATTTTCCCATGTTTTATTTTTCTTAAAGAAAAACGTGTTAGAAGAAGAGGTTCTTTTCTTGATGCATCCACAAAAAGTAAAATAAGATTTCATTAAAAAAAAAGGGGGTGAGCAAAAAAACACACGCGCACGCGACAGCCAAAAAGAAATGAAAAAAAGGAAAACCCCCTGTCCCTACACATACTTTGGTAAGGGTTGGAGAGAAGGGGGGAAAAGGTCAAAATCAGCACTCCCCACCCTCCATCGTTGGATAAAGGGGGAGAGGGAAGAGACGCTTTTTTATAACAAGAGGTCTCGGGTGAACCCGTAGAGGGAGAAAAGATAAAACATAATAATTAAATGGGCGGGGGAAAGAAAGGGAGAGATGGGGTGTCGAGGGGGGAATCATACTAAATGATGAAAGAGGTCGATTTAAAGTAGAAAAGAAACATCACACGCATGTTTAAATCTTCTTGGCACCTTCCACCTCGACAGTGTCAACGGCTCCTTCCTCCTCCTTGGCCTCCATCCTGTTGGCATCCAAAGCCGCAAAGTACTTGTTCCACTCTGAGAAAGCCCAGGGCATCAACATTGCAGCAAGAATGGCAATAAAGGCAGCCGCGACAGAGGTTCTGGTAGCAATCTGGTTATCCACAGGCTTGATGGGGATACCTCTCTCTTTACCAAGACCCTGGGTGAGGTTGTCCGCAAAGGTGATCGTGAGACCCATAAAGTACCTTGCGAGAGCGGCGCAGATACCAGCGACAGCGGAAAGGACGGCGGCGATGGAGAGACCAGTGGCGGAGCAGAGGTTGTAGATTTTGTTGGTGGCGGCTTTGCGGTGCTTTGAGATGGCGAGGAAGAGGGTGGCGAGGAAGATGAAGAGGGCGAGGGCGGTGAAGACGGTGGTGGCGACAGAGAGGTAGCCGGTTTTGGTTTGGTTGTAGCAGGCTTCTCTTCTTCCGAGGTCAACCTCGTCCTTGCAAGGGGTGCCGCCTGAAGGGTAACAGTTGTAGGTGATGTTGCGGGAGATGGGGATGTTGTTGGTGAGGTTGAGGTTGGTGGTGATGCATTCCTTAAAGATGGAGCGTTCACGAACGAGAACGTAACCCTTGAGATCAGGCTATAAAAAAAAAAAGAAGGTGTAGAGTTAGAAATAAATAAATAAAATAAAATAAAAACGTCATCAAAACAAATAATGAAACATGATTAAAAACTCCAAAATATAATGTGATACAAAGTATCCCAAAAGAGAAAAAAGATCCAATGTCACACAAGACTGGTGACCGGGTGTCCCGAGTAACTACGCGTGATGAATCAAGGCTGACCAAGTCACACGCACACACAAGAGCTCATTTCCCTTGTGCTGTTGTGGATGAATGGGGGTATGATGACGTGCCGCAATAAATACATATATGCTCGTATCCATGTCCATCTCTTTGTGCATCTCCACATTTACCAACATGCCAAATGTGAGATCTTTGCTCTCTCTCTTTTTCATCCATCATCATCCATAGGCAAGTAAAAAGATAAAGAATGAAAAAGAAAAAGAGAGAGATGGAGATGGAGATGAAAGAAAATGAATACATACCCCGTAAACGTTGAACCACGGAAGGAGCAACATGGTGACTCCGAGACCAGAGGCAGTTGCACCGGCAAGGGTGGTAAGGCCAGTGATGGCAGCAGCGACGACGGGTGATGGGGACATGCTTGTATAGAACTTGTTTGGTGGTGTGATGTGGTGGTGGTGATGTGCGAAAAGGTTCTGGATGTAGAGGAAAGAAGCGGGGAGGGGAAGGAAATAGATGAGAGCCCTTTGGTTTGCTTTTATACAGAGAAAGAAAATGGATTTATAAGAATACTATGAATTAAATTAATTGAATATTTTCATGCTCTTTTTTATTTATTTATTTATTTATTTATTAATTAATTTGATTAGAATTACTTGGTTATGGACTTGTGGTATTAAATAGAATAGAATAGATAATAAGAAAGAAAGAGGTATATACATAATAATATGTGGGAAGAAGAGAAGGAGGAGGAGGAGGAGGAGGAGAAGAAAAGATCGGACAATACTTACTTGATAGAAAAGCCAAGGTTGGGGGTGTGTGTGTGTGTGTATGTTGTGTGTGTGTGTAATATATGAATATGAATATGGGTGTGTGTGTGCGTGTGTTATAGTAACACATGATCACGAGTGATTAGAGTGTGACATTGTATTACCTATTATAATAATTATGATAAAAAGAGGAAATAAATGTTATTTTTGGGCTATTATTTTATTAAACTCTTTCATTATTAAATTAATTAAACTTGTCAGCATCATAAGTACCCACCCTCTTTTTATTAATAATAAAATATTTAATAAATAATAATAACCCTCACATCATCATCAATATCATCATCATCATAATAACACTCACGTGTGTGTGTGTGTGTGGAAATAAATAAAATAAATATGAATAAATATAATAATAAATAATAAACAAAGTACATAATTAATCTAAACTTTAACATGTCATACCATGAATACTAATTAATTAATTCATTCTAATTATATAATAAATAATAATATAATCACGCAATGACGTACCCTTGTCATGTGCATGAATGATAGTATATTATAGTATTATTATTAATAATAATACTAGAGTATTTATTATTATTAGAGATAACAAGTGTACGGTGTGACTACTGCATCGACATCTAATAAAATATAATCCACCCTGTTCAAATAAATAAAACAACTTTTAAATTATTTATGATCGTTCATCATCTTCTTTTATAATTAATCTCATGCATGCCACGACACGTCAATCAAATGTATTATTATTGATAGTATATGTAAATATGTAAAAAGCATTTATTATTAATTAATAATAATAACGATATGTAAATAAATAAACTTGCTTGTCAAAATACTCTTATGAACAACAAACAACAAACAAAAATGTCATTAAACTTAAATATTCATAAATAAATGCACTTTACAAGTGTGAGAGGTTCTTTCTTTTTATTCATCATATGAGGAATATCAACAACAATACAACAACAACGTACAACACAACACACCACACCACAGCCCCCCTGCAACCACTAAAACCCCCCCAACCACCTCGTGTGTTTTTACTTTTTAATTTCACTCCCCCACGCCATCCGAATCACCCATCCAGGCAACCAAATCATCAGTCTCACAACAAACGCCCAAGGGAAAAACGGTATCACCGCAAACGCCGTCTTGCGTTCAATATGCTTCACCACAATCTCACCTCCCTTACGTCCTGTAATCAAAAACGGGCGGTTGGGAACGTCCTTGTTGATGTCCGTGTCAATGAAACCTGGGTGGATGATCGAGGTCTGGTATGGGTGGGATTAGGTTATAAAGGTGGGGGGCAGACATATTGAAGAAAGATAAATGAATGGAGCGGGAAAGAGTTGAATGAGAAATTAAAGAAAGCAGTAAATATGAAAGAGTTGAATGAAACGTTTTAAATTAAAACGAATGATGTGGAAACGAAAAAAAACAAACGCGGTAAAAGGAATATGCAAACGAGAAAGGATAAAAGGCATAGCGTGATTTAACAAAAATTGTTTCATTCATGATACTCACCTTAATGTTATACGGCGCAACCTCATGTCTAATCGCCTCCATATACGTATTCAACGCCGCCTTGGAAGCCCCATACGCCGCAATCCCCGGCACGCCCCTAAAAGCCGCAACAGATCTACGCAAAAGAAACAAACCATCAACACCATTACTCCCCCCCCATAAAAAAACGAAAATAAAAATAGCAACAACTCACCCAACCGCCACAATCTGTCCTCCACCCACCTCCTTCATATGCTCCACCGCCGCATTCACCGTCGCCATCGCCCCAATCACATTCGTCTTGATACACCGTTCTTGAGATAATTGAGACTCGTATCCTCCCACTTCTTCCCACCCATCTCCAACACCTGAATTCACGAGAACGACATCGAGGTTACCCACTTTTGCAATCACTTCCTTGAATACAGTGAACACTGCTTGCGTGTCGGTGACGTCGAGTTGCGCAATCTGGGGGGACGGTTAACACAGCGCATCCATGGACTATTTATCAGGAGGTGGAACGGGGTACACCCAACGAAAACGGCAAAAAAAAAAACGCAGCATAAAGTCCTCCCCCCCCTCTACCGCCACCTCCAACCCCCCTCCTCCCACAAACACAACCAAAAAAAAACAAAACACATTCACCCCACAACTTTTCACAAAAAAAAAAACCCCCCCACACTCACCTCCACCTTCACATCCGGCCAACTCTTCCCAATCTCCTCCTTCACCTCCCTCAACTTCTCCACCCTCCTCGCCGTCAACACAAGCGTCAATCCATGCGTCTTCCCCATCTTTGTCGCATATCGCTCCGCATACGATATCGCCGTATATCGACCGATCCCAGATGATCCGCCCGTGATGAAGATGGTGCGTTGCTTTTTGGATGCCATTTTTTGGGGAATGTGTGTTGTGATGTGTGGAAGGAATGTGGGGGGGGAACAGAGGTGTTTATTTTATGGATTTTATGGAACGATTGACAATTTTGCCGTGTGCAAAAAGCTTAGTCAACACCTTGCGAGAAGAGAGCACACGATGAAACGACTGCTTACTAAAAACCCGAAAAAAATAACACTAAAAAACATAAAGTCAACAACTCACGAGAAGATTACTAAAAACCCGAAAAAAATAACACTAAAAAAAACCTTTTTCAATCCGTTTCTGCATACAAAGGTATTTCTTCCGTAAACATACCTTTTTCAAACACTTTTTTGTATAAAGTTATTTCTTCCGTAAAATAAAACACGCTACAAAAAAAACAACCATGGATTTACGTCATGTTTTTTGGTTTGCTCATTGCAATGGGGGATAAAAAAAGAAGATATGCTGTATGAAAAAAACGGATAACATAAACACGTTCGGATCTCGAATCGGACGACAAAAAAAATTATAAACGTTCAGCATCACCATGTCGCAAACAGAGCTAAAAGTATACCAAACCATCATCATCACCCTTGTCAAAGCGCCCAAAAAACCACAACAAAGTTTCATAAAAACAACCATCACGCTTTCAAACGCAAAAAAAATATACACCACGAAACGCTTTATATAAAAAAAAACATCTTTGCAATTACACATCCCCCCCCACTCTCCCCAAACCACAAAAAAAGGGTATTCACACACAATACTTTTTCACATACTCTGCCGCAGTCTTTTGAAATTTCGCACGATTCCCATTATACACTTCAGCCACCGATGAATTGATCGCATCGTCCGGGTTGGGTTGTTCAAGTAAAAGATGGAGGGAATGAAGAACATCGACAATCTTGTTGGCTGGTTTCCATCCATCGTGTTTCAGGATCCCAATGCAGACGAGCCCTTCATCGTCCACGTTGGGGTGGTAGAGCTTGGTGTTGAATTTGATCTGGACGTTGAAAGGATGTGAGGAAAACGGTCGTGGGAGGAGGAGAAATCAAAAGGTGAAACACATCTTTCGATAAAAGTGGAGAAAGAATACAGATGGGAAAATTCCTCAACGTTAAACAAATATCAAAACGCTGTCATAACCCAAATCTCAACGCTACAACAACCAGAACCCATATCCAAAAAACAAAAAAAAACACATCCAAAATCCATATTCTCACCTTTGGCGGTTTAAAAGGGTAATCCGTGGTAAGCTCCAACGCAACCTTAAAGACCCCCAGCATACGGGCTCCCTGCCTGAATTCCACCAAAAAATTATCAAAAGACTGTGTAAACCAAAACCAGCATACGGATAAAGTAAAAAAAGGATTGACTTACGGGTCCGTAAAGTAAAGCTTCCCAGTGAAACAAATCATCACCGTTGGGACCTGCGGAAAACAGTGGACTGGGTGTCGCCATAATGTCCTTCAACTCCTACAATCATAAAACGTCAATATATTGTAAGAAAAAAATCAATAATGAGCTGGAAGTTGGAGATCAATATGGGTGTGAGATTGTAACTTCGCTTTTCAGTTTCGCTTTTCAGGCGTATCTTTTTTCGCGAGTTCCATCAGTCAAGCCCCTCCCGTGAACATTCATAAACTGTCAGCCATCATATCCGGCATCAGACTTGGGGTACAGAAAAATCCAGCTCCCATCTACATCTCACCCCCCACCCCCTAAAACTTCTAAAAACCTTCCCACGGGACGCAATCCGACACCGCCATCCGCACAACACGGTATCAGACCTTCCCGCGGGCCACAATCGACATTGACACCAGCCACAAAACACGGTATCACACCTTCCGGGTCACCATCAACACTGCCAACGCCCGTCGCCAACGACAGTTGACGCCATGCCCTTCGTCTTCCGACCAATGTAAACGCCATCCATTCAAAGACTCTCTTGGGTTGTCTCCATCCAAAAAAAAACACCCCTCCCGTCGATTTGGTATCAAACACGCCACCACATCCATTCAACCCGATTGTAACCCCATGCATCGACGTTCATGTTGGCATCCCAGCCACATGGTTCAACGATATATATTGTAAACGATGGGTGCGGTTGGCAAAGCTCTTGAACGAAAGTAGGGTATCCTCACCTTCTGTATCCGCCGTGCAGCCATTTTAATGTGATCAACGAGTGTAAGGATATGCGGGGTTGGTGATGGATGGACGATGATGTGGTGGAAAGTAGAGTGGGTGGGTAATGGTTTTTTTTTTTGGAGTGAAAAGAGACCCCTTGGAAGAAGATGGTGAGAGTGAAGGTGTTGAAATTTCAAAAACTTCTCCGTTTTTTGTGGGATCTGAAAGAGTCGACAATTGTGGGTGATATTCTGAACTGCAAAGTTTGGCAAAAGGATGCGATGGGGGTTGGGAGGGTTAAGTTTTCCTTGGTAACGTTTGGTCGTTCGTGGTTATAGTTTCAGGATGGATCGTGGTGTGGTGAATGTTTGTGAATAAGGGAGGGTGGAGGGCTTGGTGGAGTGGTTGAGAGAGTAATGCTTGTAATGCTGCATTCTAATCTGCCTCGCCCTTCTTCCCTTTGTTGTTAGTCGACGTTTTACGACTCTTTTGATCGTGCATGTTGATGTCATGGTGGAAATATATATTCTGGAGAGGTCAAATGAAGGTTTACGAGTACTCATGTCGAGTACTCATGTCGCCGTCGTGATCATCATCACTCGTTCATTCACTTTTTCAATACTCTGAAAGAAGCGGCGGGTACTTTTATTGAAAAAGGCCAGTTTATTTCGCCGCAGAGCTAATAGCTAGATACAGATGGTGATATGTCGTTGCTTCAATTCCTCTTTTTCGTTTATCAATCATTGAACGTCTGATGTTGAAGTTCTAGTCCCGTGGGTAAGTAAGGCCAAATACGTGGTTTTTCGAATAAAAATTCCGTTCGTCGTCGTCGTCATTCCGTTTTTTTGGTCTTTTTCTTTTGTAGCGCTGCGATCGTGGATGAATTCGTTTACCTACACGCGTAAAGTAGCAGTGAGTAAGAAACAAAGTGGCCACTGGCGTTATTGTAAGAAAACAAAAAGAAAAGGAACGAAAAAAGGAAGCCCTTTTTTGAGGAATGGAAAAGAGGGATTGTTAAATAAATAACATTGAAGTATGTTGGATGTATGCATGCATAGGAAAGGCTTTTATTTTTTTTTTGTTGTTTTTGCTTTTTGAGAAAGAAGGGTGCTTTGTTCAGATTCTACCTTTGAGTATTCTACTGTCATCCATGACTGTACAGACATTTACTATGTGATGCTTTGTTCAAGCATGTCACACACACTGCATCCATCCATCCATGAGTCAGGTTTATACTGCTCAAGGTATAAACCATTAACAGGTTAATAGTATGTTCCCCTTTTTTTTGGCTTTGGGTGTTTTTGAATCTAATAGACGACGGACGGACGACACAGCATTTCCAATTGCTTACCTGTTTGTTACCTCTGATTCCACAGCGACGCTTTTTTTTTTGTTTCATAAAGCCTCTCTCTCTGTCTCTCTCTCACCACCGTCTCTCTTTCTTCTACATTCTTTTGTTGAGAGAGCTGAGTGTGTGTGTGCATGCGTGGGAAATCTACTCAAGAGGCCTTCAACACTCCCATCCTCCATCCATTCTGCTTTCATCATTGACAAAAGGGAACGTAGCGAGCAGAAGAGTATCACTACTTTAAACTTGCGGACAAGATACAGGAAAGAGAAGAAGCATTCATCGCCTTGTGGCTTACATTCGTCCGTCGAAAGCATTCCAATTAGAGAACTCTTCTTTACTTTAGTAAGCGTTCTCTCGTCAAGGAGGGAAACAGAGGATAAGAGAAAGCTTCAAGCGCATTCTTTTAGCGACATTCAACTGCAATCTGACACTGTCCGTTTGCTGGTGCAAGTCAGTGCTCCTTTCTTTCTTTCCTTTCTTTCCTTCCTCCACTGCTCGTTGTCACTTGATTTTTTGATGTGACAGCACCTGGCATCTCCCATGCATTCATGCATGCATACAAGGAAGTTAACCTATTTAAACAAAGATGGACGGCAGACAACCGAATCAACAGCAACAACATCACGACCGCTTTGGTCAAGTGCCTACACCACCTCAATACTCATCCTCACCCGATGCACATGGAACCACCAAGCGTCGGTATACCGTAGACTCTTCTCATCAGCACCCCCGCCGAGCTTCAAGCAGCAGTAGGTCAGGCCGCCACGACTTTACAGAGAACATGACTGCAGAAGAACTCGCTTACCACCTGAACCAATCCCCTCATGCATCCTTTTCTGACATGTTGGGTGGACATGCATCGACGATTTCACCAGATCTTTCTTCCAGACGTACCATCACACTGCACGTAGAGCACCCGCACCCATTCTTCCCGCTGCATCCATTGCCCATCAAGCTCCTCTCCCTTCTTCATCCGGGCTTCCGGAACAACCATCATCCTTTTACCCATCCATCTCCTCAACACCGTTCGCTTCCGCCTCTCCGCTGCGGCTGCTTCCGGTCGCCATGAAGCTGTCATGCGATTCAGGGATGGCGTGTTTAGGAAATGCCCATCCCTTTGCCATCTCAGAATGCTGTTCCCGTCCCTTACCCTTCACCTTCTGTTGGTAGAACCCGCATTCATGCTGGACAAAATAACACTCAATCTCACATCACGACGACAGGCGAATGAGTGAAGGACATTTGGAAAATAGGGGTCGGAGAAGATCTTCAGCTTCCCGCTCTCCTGTTGCCCTCTCAGGTCGTCCCGAACTCCACCACCACCAACAACGGTCAGCGCGGGCCGGTTCCCCCCGCGAACCAACCGTACGATACGTCCCGCCGCAAGTAAGGAGGAAATCGAGGACACGGAAGTCGACCGAATGTTCTGTGCCAGCTGGATACCGACCTGGAGGGATGGTTGGGGCTTCTCGGCATGAGAATGCGACAGCGGGGGGCATGTCTGCTTTCTTTGCGACAGAAGAGCATGCATCGTCGTTGGGGTCGTCGTATCGGCCTGAGAGCAGTGTTGGTGGGCTTGTGGGGGGTGCGTCGAGTGGATCCGGGAGGAGACGTTCGAGTGCGAGGAGACCATCGCAGCCTGTGGATGCTATGGAGCTTGATCATGGATCTTCTGTGGCTTCTGGGAGGGTGGATGGTCGTTCTTCTGCAGGTGTACCAACAGGGGAGGATCCTACGTTGCAGCTGTTACGGAAGCGTACCATGGGTGGTCGTACATCCTCACCTGGGCGTGTTGATACGCATCATCATCCGTATGGACACGGGTCCATGTCGTCTTCACAACGTCAGGGTTCACCCGCTCGTGCCGAATACAGCCGAGAGAATGCCCCCCAGTCCTCTGATATTGCGCGGTTGATTGAGATTGCGAGTCGTGTGGAGAGGGAGACGAAGCGACCTTTTGATCCGACGCCGGTTCGGGAGGAGGTTCGACGAAGGAACGGAGGCAGGAGGATATGATGGAGGTGGATGATGTGGGCACCTCAACGAGCGGCCCTGCACCTGCGCCGACGGTGAAACAAAAGTATGACCTTGAGGAGGTGAGAAGGTTTATGGTCAAGAAGACGCAGGAGAGACGAATGATGGAGAAGAAGGCGAAGGAGGCCAAGGAGGCGCAGGAGAGGATCAAGGCGGAGAGGTTGAAGGCGCTTGAGGGGAAGAGGAGGGAGGGTTGGCATCAACCTCAACCTCATTCAAGTCAACACCAGCAACAGCAACAACAGCAGTATGGGAGCACGTTGGGGGCGGCGGCGGCGGGTTTATATGAGGAGAATGGGTATGTGGATGATTTTGATCATCCAATGTCGGATGCTGGAGGGGTTGCGTTTTCGGGATCCACTGGGCCTATTGAGAGGATGGTGTCACCGGTTCTTGCGGAGGCGAATGCGCTAGAACAGGACAGACCTGATACCAGGCTCGACTTTACCCAAACACCCCTGCTTCTCCTCTTCATCACCAACCAGCCGGTCAACCTGCCGAGCAACACGTCCTTCTCATGCCCAAGCTCTTCCCCCTATTCTCCACCCGTTACCTGACCCGGGAAATGCGGTATCACACCCCGTCCCGCGACTCAACCTGAACCCGAAACCGAAGAAGACGATGACGAACGTATTGAAATGCTTCGTATCCAAGCCATGCAACACGTCCCTGTTCTCTACCCATCACGTACCCCTACAACACCTCAACGACTCCTCTACAACCCTCCAACACACCCCAGCAACGCCCGGCCACTCGCCTTCCCCCCTCTTCCCGCGTTACAAGCGCACGGCTTCAAAGCATTTTCCGTGCCGCACAGGAATTGGAGTCGCGGATAGGGTATTACACGCAACATCCACCACGACGTGTCACCACCCCGCCTGGCCCGATGCCTGTGTCAAAGGCGTATCGGAGACGGAGGGAGGATGGGGATGAGAGTGATGGGAGTAATTCGTCGACGAGTAGTTTTGGACGAGTTGGGGCTTTGGGGGACGGAGGGTGAGTGGGGGTGGAGGGGCACCACCGAATCGGGTTGGGGTGAGTGAGGTTGGGAGACGACGGACTGTGAGTGGGACGAGTTCTTTGGAGTCTGGGGTGGATGATGTGCATCCTTCGAGGTTGGGAGATGGGTTTGGGATGAGGGCGAGGAGGGGTGAGGAGGATGGGTTTGCGACGAGGGTGAGGAGGGGAGTGATGAGGATGGATTTGCGACGAGGGTGAGGAGGGGGAGTGATGAGGTTGGTGTTGGAAGTCTTTATGGGTTTGCGATGAGACGTGCTGGGAGTGCTGAGGGAGTTGGGAGTGAGGGAGTGAGGAGTGATGTTTTTGTTGGGGATGGTGTGGGGAGACGAGGGAGTGTAGTAGTGTTGGGAGTACGAGGGAGGAGGAGGATGCGGCTGGAGTGATTCAGAGGTTTTTTAGGAGGTTTTGGAGGGTGAAGGGACGGGAGGTTGAGGAGGTTGTGATGAGGAGGACGGAGGAGGGGAGTGGGGGAGGGTGGGGGAGGGGATGGGAGTGAGGGGGTGATGACGCCGGAGGTGATGATGGCTTCTGGGCGACGAAGGGGGGGTGAGGGACAGACTACTCCGGAGATGTTGGCGTCTTCTGGGCGATGGAGGGGGGGTGAGGGACAGACTACTCCGGAAATGATGACATCTTCTGGGAGTCGACGAAGGGGTAGTGAGGGACAGACTACTCCGGAAATGATGATGACTTCTGGGAGTCGACGACGGAGTGAAAGATATATGGAGCCTGAGATGACTTTGGAGGATTTAAGGCCGACGAGTTCACGGAGGAGGTCGTCGCTTGTGCAGCCGGACAAGTATAGCGTGATTAATATTTTTGAAAAGTTGTATTTCATTGGGGATGCTGCTGCTGCCACTCCTTCCACCGCCACCGCCACTGCCCCCGCTGCTGCTCCTGAGACGCAGCATCGTGTTGAGGAGCGTGTGGAGAGACTTGTGGAGGCGGAGGTGGAGAAGATGGTGGATGTTGAAAGGGAGGTGGAGAGACGGGAGAGTGGGAGTGTGGTGGCACCGTCCATACCTTTAGTCACGACGCCGATTCCGGATGTGGTGTTATCGCCACCCACGAATTCCGCTGCGAATCCGGTACCCAAGTCCCATTCAGCGGTGAATCCGTTACGGATGTCGACGGGATCTGTAGGGTCACCGCCTTTGACGACGTCGTCGTCTGTGTCGGTGTCACCGGTTTCTGTGAGGGATCGGGCGAAACTTTGGGAGGCGGGGTCACCTTCTAGGGTGAGGGATCGGGAGGAGGATGAGAGGGTTGCGAGGACTGCGGGTGTGGGTGTGGAGAGTGAGGAAAGTGGGAGTGAAGAGGAGGAGACGAGGGAGACGACGGAGACGACGGAGACGACTACGGGGACGGGGACGAGTGGGGATGTGACGACTGAGACGGATTTGTCGGGGAGGGTAGACGGAGGAGGGGTAGGAGAGGTGTGTATATGCTTTTTATAGCTTCTGTTTCTGTATTGGGGCTTTGTATTAGGTTGAGTAATGTGCTTAACCCCTTTGGTTTTTGTTATTTTAGAAACGGTCACCGCCAACCAGGGAAGAGCTTCGTGCGAAACTTGAGCATAATGGAAGGATGTCGCCGGGGACGTTTCGAGAAAGTAAGAATTTTATTTATTTTTTTTTGGGAGATGTGAAGGTTGATTAATTGTTTCTTTTTTTGTTGTGTTGTTTAGGATGTTGGCTGAATTGAATTATTTGGAGACGGTTTCCATGGCTTATGAGCATGTGAATGAGTTGGCCTTGAATCGGAATGTGGCGATTGCGAATCAGGATAGCGTGACGTGAGTTATTGGTTGATTTTTTTTACTTTTTTTATGTGAAATTGATTGTTGTTATTTTTTTTTTTTTAATTTTTTTTTTTTAGACTTGCTGCGTTGCTGAGGAACGCGAGTTGGAGCATGTGAGGGAACTTCAGGTTGCGAGGGAGGCGAGGGAACGGGAGGAGAGGGGGGTTCGAAATGCTGGGGGTGATACGACAACGTCCACCTCGGAGGAGGAGGAGGAGGAGGAGTATGATGAGATGCCGTCACCGCAGATGGTTGATGCGGGTGTTGGAGGGACGCCTCCACCGCCGTTACCTGTGAGAGTGTATGATGAGGAATCTTTTGAGGAGTTTTCGGGGATGAGTTTTGGGGTTGCTGCTGCGAGGGAGGGAGGAGTGGGGAGTGAAGGGAGGAAGTCTGTTGTGTCGTCTTATGTGGGGAGTGACGGGAGGGTTCTGTTGTGTCATCGTATGTGGGGAGTGCGGGTGAGGGGGAGTAGACTTGGGAGTGGGGTTGGGACGCCGAAATTGGGACAGAGACCTGCTGGCCATCATTTGTCGGATCTTCTGGAGGAGGTGGCGAGAAGAAGATACAGTGGATGATGTCAGTGAGGAGGAGATGGAAGTTGTTGAGGAGGTTATGACGGAACAGGTGAGTGATGGGATGGTGGAGGATGGTGTGAGTGAGAGAGTGGATGTTGTGGATGAGACGCCTTCGCAGCCGCTTTCTGTGCTTGATTCTGGAGGGATGAGATGGATGTAGAGAGTTTTGATGCTATTGCGGATGAACTTGCGGGACCGGATGTTGGGGGCGGTGGGTTGGCGTTTCCGATGGGACGACGGGGGGTGGGGCTGGGATGGATTTGATTTTGAGGTTGAAGGAGAAGACTTTGAGGAGGGAGTTCGGACTCAGATTAGATGGTTGAGGGAGCAGAGGGATTTGCAGATTAGGAGTGGACCTGGGGGGGAGGCTGTGAAGGGGATTTTTGGCGTTGAGTAAAGAGATGGTGAGTTTTTGCCTCGCATAATTTCTTTTGTTTTTTTTTTTCTTTTCTTTTTTGAAGTAGTTTGGGAATTTCTGCACACTTTTCTGTTGAACGAAGGTGGCTGATTAAGATTCTTTTTATTTTCAGGAAAGGAACATTGTGACGAGTTATTTGATTGATAAGGAGGAGATTAGGGTGCAGAGGGAGGGACTTGCGATGGTTTGCGCAGCAGCTACCAGTTTTACCGCAGACGCAGCAAATTACTGTGGCGTTGACGCAACCTGATGTGAGTGCTTCTAGGAAGGTTGTTCGAGAGGTGAGTGTTTGTGACACTTTATGATCAAGTATTTACGCGGTTTCTTTTTCCTTCTTTTTTTAGATTTCCGTACAGGCTGGCATGAATGGGTCTACTGAGAACCTTGCATGTCGGCTGCTCCTGTTCCTGTGGAACGAGCGGCTAGAAAGCCTGAAAGAGTGGAGATGTCGGAGGTTGAGGAGATGGTTGATGTGTCGATTCAGTCAGAGATTTCGGCGGCACCAGTGTTGTCTCTACGACACCTAGTGTTGTCGTTGCACCGAAACCTGTTGTTTCGGCAAAGCGTCCGAAACCGGTTTCGACCAAGAAGACGCCCACACCCGCGCCCACGCCTGCACCCGTTCCTTCCGTTCCTGTTGTTGAGACGACACCCCTGACGATGAGGTTGAGGAGATATCCGAGTACAGAGCGGCCTCGGTTGCTTCTGGGGTGCCAGAGATTGTGACTGAGGATGTGGATGCAGTGTCGTCTGTTTTGGAAGAGGTTTCCGAGAGAGTTGATGAAGCTTCACGTGTGAGTGGTGTGGGGAGTGTTGTGGAGAGTGTGAGGGAGAGTGTGAGGGAAAGTGTTGTTGAGAGTGTGATTGCGACGGAGGTTTCGGGACGAAGTGGATCGAGGGTTTCGTTTGTGACGTCTGCTGGAGCGAGTCGCTATGATGAAGAGAGTTTTGAGGATGGGGAGGTTGTGGAGGAGGGTGGAGTTGGTGATGTTGAGGAAATAGATGAGCAAGTGAGGGAGGAGGTGCGACAGAGTAGTCAGAGTGTGATTGATGAGGTGTTGCAGGCGGAACTTGGTATGTTTTTAAACTTCCTTTTTTTTTTTTTTTTTTGGTGTGTGCGCGAGATAAAAGGCTAATTATTGCTTGTAGAAGAGTCGCGGTTGAGGGAGGAACGGATTAATAAGATGATTGAGGAGTTTGTTTGAAGAAGCGGGAGGAATGCAGAGAGATTACGGCCAAGAAGAGTGCGGCGCTTGTTGAGCATGAGAAGATGTTGTTGAGAGATATTGAGGTTTGTTCTTGTTGTCTTTTTTTTTACTACAGTTAGCTTGTGGTTTATTATTTGTGGTTTTTGTTTTTTTTGTTTTTTTGTTTTTTTTGTTGTTTTTTTTTTGGATGGTGGACTGATTTCGGGTTTGGTAGAGGATGGATGCGCTCAAGAAGCAGACTGAAGCGGAGATTGAGGTGATTGCGGTCAAGACTGAACGGGCTAGGTCGCCTGTGAGAGAGTCTAAGCGGGGTACGGTTGCGGCGCCTATTATTGCTGCTGCTGCCGCTGCTAGCGTTGTGTCAGCTGCTGTGACGACTGCTGTGAGCGTTGCGACGGCCAAGACTGGCGTTGAGAAGGATGTGAAGAGCGTTGCGACGCCCAGGACTGCTGTTGAGAAGGATGAGAAGAGCGTTGTGGAGGAGGTTGTTGAAGCACCGTCTGTTGTTAGTGATGTGGTGGAGGAAGTTGCTGTACCCTCTGTTGATGTTGTGAGTGATGCGATTGAGGAGGTTGAGAGTGGTGTTGAGGAGGTGGAGAGTGATGGGGGAGTTGATGTTGTTGTGATGGGTGAAGTGGGTGGGAGAGTGGGAGGGGGACGGAGGAGGCGTCTGTGAATTATGAGGATGACTTTGAGAGTCAGAGTAAGAGTGGGGAGGTATCTTCTAAGGAGGGGGTTTCTGCGAAGGAGGAGGTGACGGCAAAAGAGGTGGTTGTGAAAAATGAGACGCTGGTTAAGGAGGGGGAGCAGGTTGTTGAGGATATTGAGGAGGAAATTGGGGAGGATATCGGGAGTGGGTTTGGGGAGGATGGTGGAGAGGATGGTGAGGAGGGTGATGAGGAGGAGAAACGTGAGGCTGATGTTGTGGAAGTGACAGCACCAGTTGAGACTGCCGTGGAAGTTTTAAAGGAAGAGAAGCTTGCGGTGGAGGACACGAAGGATGTTCAGCCTGGTGCGGCTCCTGTCGAGGTTGCTGCGCAGGTGGAGTCCGCTCCCGTCACCGTTGAGATGTCTACTCCTGTTGTTTCTGCGGCCATTGAATCCTTGGCTGCTCCTATCGATGTCCGAAATCCCGCCCACGTTGAGCCCGCACCCACGGTTGAAGACGATTTCCCCGTTGACGACGTTGAAGAAGAGCTTGAGTTTGACGATGACGGTGAAGAGGACGATGCTGAATCTGAGAAGGGAGAGACTGAGGCGTCCCGTGATGTTGCGGCGTCACCGTTTAGCGTTGCGATTGTGCCGCAAAAGGATTTGGAGGATGAGTATGGGGATGAGGAGTTTGATGTTGTTGTGAGTGGGGAGGTGGATGAGTCTGAGTATCAGAGTTCGCTTGAAGAGAGGGAGGAGGAGAAGGGGGAGGTTGAAGTTGGGAAGGAGGAGGAGAAGGTTGAGATTGGGAAGGAGGAGATGAGTGTTGTTGAGGAGGTTAGTGAGGAGGAGGTGGTGGAGAAGAGGATTTGATGGATGTTGGGATGGAGCTTTCGGAGATATCGCCTGTTGAGGGGGCTGTTGAGGTTGCAAGGGGGGTGGAAGCGGTGGTTGCTGAAAAGGAGGTGAAAGAGGAGGTGGAGGTTGAAGTTGAAGCGAAGAGGGAAGGCGAGGAAGTAAAGGTGGTTGTTGAGGTTGAGAAAGAAGCGGAAGCTGAGAAAGTGGAGGAAGTGATGGAGGTGAAGGAAGAAGTGATGAAGGTGAAGGAAGAAGTAGAAGTGAAGGAAGAGGTTCACAGGGTAGTGGAAGTGATGGAAGTGAAGAAGGAGGCTGAGATGGAGATGGAAAAGGTTGATTTTGAAGACGTTGAAGTGTTGGAGGAAGAATTGGTTGAGGAAGAGAAAGCGTATACCAACGGACATGATGAGATTGAGGCAACCAGAGAAGAAGTTGATGGAATCATCGACAAGATATTTGGTGCTGTTGTCGCTGATAGTGCGGATGGTGAGTTCAACTTTTTTTTAAAAAAAAGGTCTTCGCTGATTTTGATTTTTGCTTTTTGTTTAGCCATGATACAAGCACGTCGTAGCAAACAGTTGCATTCTGAAAGCCCGCCGTCGGATGTTGTTGAACCAATCATAACTCGGACGAACGGAGACTTTGTTGGTGCAACGGAGGAGGTTGAGGACGCGCCTGAGGATACGGTGTTGTCACCTGCACCTGAGCCGGCAGTGCTTCCTGTTGATACGGAGGTCGCGGCAAGAGAGGCGGCGAAGGAGGTGGAAGCGAGGGAAGAGGAGGAGAGGGAGGTTATGGCTGCGGAGGTGAAGGCGAAGGAGGCGGCAAGGGAAGAAAGGGAGAAGGGTTTTGCTAAGACAGGCCGATGTCATTGCTGATCTTATCTTTGCGGATTTGATGAAGGATGCTGTGGGTGAGGTTGCTGAGAGGAAGGTTACCGCACCGGTCGTTGATGTCACGGCCCCTACTGTTGTTGTTAAGGAAATCACGGCGCCAGTTGCGGAGGAACCTGATGTTATTACGCCTATTGATGTGGATGACCTTGAAGTTGAGATTGTTGATGACGATGCGGTCGGTGAAGCCGCGTCCACGTTCTCGACCATCACGACCGCATTGACGGACGACGATATCGGTCTGGCCTCCACCGCTGGGACCACTCCACGAAGCTCTATCGCGTCCGTCGATGTACCTACCGTAGCCGCTCCATCTCCCGTTGTCGATATGCCAACCGCGACTCCGACTTTGACAAGCACAACCCCAAATTTCTGACGCAAAATTCCTTGACGAACAAGCTGACTTGACTTCCTCCCTCTTTGCTGAACGTTTCGCCAACTACTTGATGGATCATCTTCCCCTTGCGCCGACTCAGCTTCTGGGTTCCGGTGCGTACCCTTCACGCCCTCAACTCCCCGTTCCGCGCTCGACCGTGCTTGCGCGAACCGCGACGCATGCGTACGTGACCGATGCAGTCTTGTTTTCGACGCGGTCAACGAAAGCCTTGAAGTCATTTTCGCAGAACACGATGCCTACGAAAACTGTTGGGGGAGTGGTGGTCGGTTATTGTGGCGGCCGTGATGGAGGTGTGAGTCGAGGGTTGAGGTGTTTGGGGCTTCGACCGCGTGCTGTGAGAGTTGGAGATATGAGACGGAAGGTTGTCGAACTTGTGAAAGGGGTGGAGTGGGTATGCGGAGACGCATGGAGAAAATTTGGATGCGTTGTTGATTGGGGAGGTGAGGGAGGATGAGAGACGGTGGAAGGAGATGGGAGTTGGTTGGGAGGGTGTTGCGAGTGAAACGGGTTGTGGAGGGGGTTTGGGGGATGTCGTTGGGGAGAGTTTGGATGTTGCGGTTGGAGTTTGGGAAAGTAGGAATGATAAGTGGAGGAGTGGTATGGTGAATGGTGGGGTTGTTGTGGGGTAGCTTTTTTTTTTTAACACTTTTTATTTGATGCGGCGTTCTTCCTGTTTTGTTTTCACATAGACCAGTCACCTTTTCCTTTGTTTTTTTTATATGTGTGTGTGCTTATCATAATGTGTGGGGGTTTTTTTTGCCCTTTCTTTCCTGTTTTCTTCTGCCTTTTCCTGATGTTTTTTTCTTTTGTTTTGCAGTCTTGAAGATAGAGTGGTGGGGTTTTTTTTTCTTGTTCTCGTCTTTTTTAAACTATTTGGGGGATTGTGTTGGAGGAACGATATCGGTGCTCGTTCTTTTTTTTTTTGCCTTTTGTTTTCGTGTACCTTTTATTTACTGATATACTTTTTGCTATGTTTTACGGCTTGAGATGTTTTTCTTCTCCTTCATGAAATCGCAATATAAATATATAATAATGGAATTGTAAAATTGGCTTTGTGTTGGCGAAATTAAAATGCCGACATCAGTCCCAACGAACCTCCCTGCCCTGCCGACGTCCTCGACCACCTCAACCGCCTAGACCTCGCCTTGACAACTGCACCTCCCATTCCTTATCGTCGTCTCGTCGCTCGCAAGCCCTTCAGCCGAGGCGACCTTATTATCCTCAACACTGCAGCTGCCATAACCGCCTTCCAACCGCAGTCCCGCCTCCAACCCCTTCAACCCTCCTGTGACAACTGTTTCGCCCCAGAGTCTGGAATATCCCGCTGCTCCAGCTGCCATAATGTTTTCTACTGCTCTCCCCTCTGTCAAAAAGCCGATTGGAAACTTCACAAACCCCTTTGCGCATACTACAAACTCAATGCTAGGTCAGCTCCCCACATGAACCTTGAACTCGTCATCAAACTCGAAACCTTTATAAAATCACCACTCGATTTTAAATCCGCTATCCCACAGTTCTCTTACCCGGCCTCCGTGGCCGTCGCTGCAACCCTTGCCACCGTTTCCCCAGACTTAAAGTCTCCTAACGTCCAAATAGTCTCCTCCCTAGCTTCTTTCCTTACACGCATTCCTGCAGCAAACTTTGCCCAGCATCATCGCCGCATTGATGCCAACGCATTTACTTTGACCAAAGAGCAAAGACCCTACGCGGAAGGCTTCTTCCCCTTTGGTGCCTTTTTCAATCATTCTTGTGCTCCTGTCGCGTTTCCGTTGTATATTAATCGGACTCAATACATCATTGCGATGAGGGACATTGCGGTGGACGAGGAAATTACAGTCCCTTATATCGATGTTATTCACCCACCTTCGCACCGAGCGGAAAAGTTACGAACTGCATATGGATTTACTTGCCGTTGCAGCAGATGTAAGGGGTGGATAGAGTCGACGCTTGGATGCATACACCGGTCCCTGCATCCCTCGCGAACATTGACTCTCTCTCTTCATCACTCGACCCAACACAATGGAAATCATATACAAGAGAATTATTCAAGATCTTTGTCAACCCCGTTTTAACGGCCTCTTTGACGAACGTTTCGCTTAAACCTTTTCAACCGTCCTCAGGCAAGAAAACCATGTTTGACGTTTATGTGAAATCTTCGGATATTCTCGCAAAATTCAGAGAGTCAGCGGCGCATGGAGGGTCAGATCTCACTGAACGCCAATGGGCTTTCATTGCTGTGCCGTTGGCGATAACATCCCTCGCTTGCCGCATGATTGTTTATGGGTCTTATCACTTGCTTGTCGCGGAGCAGTGGGCGAAGTCGCAGTGTGTCTTGTAAATGCTAGCACGAAGAAGGAAGAGTTGGGGTTGGTGTTAAATAAGAGTGCAGAGTGGGTGCTCGACCCAGTGAAATGTGTGGATAGGGCGGTGGAAGTGTTAAAGGGCTGATGAAGGAAGTGGATGACGGAAGGTTGGAAGGTGCTATAGCTTTCAGGGATGCAATTCTTCGGGCGACGCTGTGATAGATCCGACTTTTTATGATATTAATTCTTGCAGATGAGATTGCAGCATTTTTGTATATTTTCCTTTTGCTTTGCATGTGCTATTACAATTTATTTTACAGTAAATGGAAGCAAAAAAGTTGTTTTGGCAATTATTTATATTAGACAGTAGTGCTGAACGGTAGAAAATGGAGGGTAGGTTATTAAGTAATAAGTAATGATTAGAAGCATAGTGCGGAATTTTTAACTGGACTTTTTGTTATGCCAAAATTGAGTTCACGCCAGATTTAATTTTATGGTGATGCAACTGCCAAATTTAGAAATTAGGTGGTGCACAAACGAAGAGGAACTTTGCCTGTAGTACAAAAACTCGGATAATATGATTCCCCGAAGTATCGCGCCAATAGTCCAATATACAGAATTATGGTAAATAGCATTGATGCTGGTAAAAACTTCTGCATATGCACATATTTTATTCAATTGTTTGAACGGATGAAACTGCCAGGTATCCTTATTTTTCACGCAAAAATACAATCAAAGCACAGGTTGCGTCCAGAATGCCTTTTGTTTTTGTTTTGTTAAAGAAAAGAAAAGTTAATATCCGAATAAATGACAACAAAATGAAAAAAAGAAAAAAAACAAGATGTGTGAGGGTTCAAACAGGCCAATCCCCCAACTTTACACCTTCATGTCAAAAATTAAAGTCTTTAAAAACGTTTCTCTAACATAAAGGTAGAAGGTTGCCCGAGTAGACGCTCAAATACCACAGAAAGTTATCCAGAAAATCCAGCATCCCTTCAAAGCCGTCAATCCCTTAAGATTCACCCTAAAGGGCGAGGCCGAGGAGAGGCAACGAAAGGACAGCCAGACTCTGCCAATAACACAGTGTTGATATTCGACCTTTACTCTCTCGAATACCATATGCGCATGGAGGTGGTACGGCGCAATGGGAACGATGATCGTATGTGTTGAAGTGGTTGAAAGCAAAATGATAACTTACCAGACGGTATCTGCGGTGGCGAGCATCATGTGTCGCGGGTTCACCAGGACGAGGTGCGGTGGCTCGCGATGACCTTCCAGCGATTTCAAGGCTCTTCCACTGTGTGCCTCCCACATGAGGATATCTCCCTTTTCATAACCTAAAACCCCTTTGTTAAGTACATTGTCAAAGAAAAATAACAACCAAAGTACCTGCAACTACAAAATTCCCGTCTGGTGTAAATGTAGCATCCAACTCAACCGCCTTCTCCGAATCCCCAAAATGAAGCGTTGACACCACCTTATCACAATTCACAGCATCCAACACCATATGTGCACCAGTATTCGCAACAGCCAACAGATACTTTCCGCAATTTGAAAACTTGAAACTCGTCCATTCAAACGCCAGTTGTCCGGTCTTGTTGAAATGCCTCCAGGTGGGTTGACCTGGAACGCTATGAAGGGTCCAAGTGTGGGCATTTTTAGGTCAAAGAGACGGATTTCTCCAAGAGCTGTGTTGCCGACTGCGAAAACGGCGCCACTCGGGTCAAATGCGATGCATGATCTTGACCCTTGTTGAATGTTAATAGAGCCCTACCAGGAAAATTTTAGTGTAAAGCTCATAATGGGTTTTAGGTAAGATTGCGTCAACGTCAACCAACCACTGCGTTCCCGCCTCTTAAATCCCAATGTTTTACGGTACCGTCTCTGGAAGCCGAAAGGAACTGGTCATCGTGTGGTGCCATCTCGAGTGCTGTTACTCTATAAAAACTCTGTAAAAACCTTTTCCGTTTATTATTCAACCTACTTTTCCGTATGTCCTTTAAAGTACCGAAGATACTTGTTGTCGTGAAAGGATAGGTATCGAATAGCATCTAATAAAGAAACAACCAATTTTGGTAATCAACGACAATGCATGGCAAGCAATGAACACTCACGGTCCTCTTTTGTCGATGCATGGAGAATATTATTGGATTTGTGTGTAAACCTTCCAAGCGTACATCCGTACTTTTTACTATAGCTGGTCTTCTTTAAACTGCCATACATTCATCAGTTCAACCTTTTAAACAGAAAGTAGGCACTCACACGCCGTTCAAGCAATCGTAGATATGCATGGTCTCGTCATCGCCCACCGACAGGCAGTGATCACCAGTACCATCAAAGTCAATCGAGTTGATACGTTTACTATGATCTGCGAATACTTTGGCTTCTTGGGATGAAGCGAATGGAATAGGCCGTTAGAAAAGCGAAGTCCACCATAGCAAGGAACGCAGGATGAAGGGGGAGAGCGATATAAGGATAGGTAGATGGAAAGACTGCTCATTTGCATACATATTTTAAAGTTCTCCAGTCGTTCCGCAGTTAGCGTATCCCCTCTGATGGTGTGTGTTTCTGCAACCATGTCGTTGTCGTCAAGCTTTTGTCCCAATGTGGGTTTTGAGGTTCCCTTCAAATTTATTCTTTTTTTTCAAAGTCCATCAAGTTAATAAAATATTTTCCCTTAGTTTGAAGGGGGGATAAAGCAAGACGGGACCAGCCGACGCCACATGGTCTATGCGCAAACAACGATTAATGAGGATTTTTATTTACCTTCGTCGAAATTCTGCTGACGCTTTTTCAAAAGGCACGGGAAGAGGCGCACAAATCGTTTTCCCTTCATTGCGTTCAACGCGTTCCCCTTCAGCCGGCTATCGCGTAGATCACCTATAAAGAAGGGGGTGCCTCGATGCGACATTCTTAATTATATCACCTTTTTTTAACTCTTTCTCGCTTCCCCCTCCATACCGCACTATGTTTAAGAAAACTGACATCTCTTCGGCAAAGTCCAAAGTGCCCTTAATTTTACTCATACTGATCCTCGGTCTCAACATTGGCTGCATCTTCCTTCATCACCAAGCTATTGAAGAGCCTGCATGGTTAGTCCTCAAGTCCTCGATTCACCCCCCAAAGAACTTTTTCAAGTCCTCCGTTCAAATCGATGTTATCATCAAGTTCGGCTTTGATATCGTCTGCACTAGCGTAAATGACGGCAAGCTTTTCTGCATGGACCCACCACCTTGTGGTCCTCTGTGTTCGCGATGGTCTGCAGCTAAGTATGTCGCCTGCTTCTAAAGGTTTTTCTGACAGCCTTTTTTTTTTTTTACTGTTGCCATCTACAGGGTTTCTTCTTGGGTAACGCGTATTGCAATGTACCTATCAGCCGTTGGCACCATTTGGCTTGCTATTACGTGGAAAAAGGAGCCGCGTAGGATTCTCATTGATGGATTACTCGGTCTGTTGGGATTAACAGGTACGTAAATCACTTGTGAGAAATACTTGGGATGAGATACAAAGTATAACTTTAACTCTTTCAAACTTCAGCTGCGTCCTCCGTAATTCTTTTGGCCGTTATATCCTCGATTAGACCAGACCTTGACGTTGATATATCTTCAGTGGTAAACCTCCCTCTCATCAACAGTGTTGCTGCTGATCCCATTGCTGAGCTTGACTCAAGTTTTTTCATGGAATTGGCAGTGTGTCTCTTGATGGTGATCAACGTTGGCGTATTTGTTTTTGTAAGACGAAGTTTAATGAGGTCTTCGTCGTTCGCAAGCGCATAACATTAGTTCCTTGTTTTTTCTTGTTTCCGGTTAATTAATACCGGCAATTTATTTATCGTAACTTCCGCCTTGCCATGTACATTGAAATAAAGAACTGTTTCCATCATCTCTTATTCTCACATGCCACCCCATATGAAGCGCTTAACGTGAGACGGGGGACAAAGTATTGGGAATCATAAGATTCGTAGGAGATTTCATTTTTGGAACGACATCACCACAAACAGCTCTTTTTCTATTTCTCTTCATATTTTCAATACATGCAAATACTAACAACAACGGGAGTTTCTTGGATTGTTTTGGATATTGTCTACTGTAAAATACAACTATCTTGACGGCCTGTAATTTTTCTTCTCGAGGTACACCTGTTTTTCCAAAGGTCTGATAAAATTGAGTGCTTCTTGCCTCCGTAGAGCATCTCTTTCTCTTGGTTCGCCGCTTCTTGACTGCAAGATGTTAGAAAATTTAAAGTTGCTGGTAAAATAGTGTACCTTTGTGCCCTGATCCAACGCCATCGACACGCGATTCATGTACCACTTCTTTGCACGTGGTGGAAGGTCTCGCGGGATTGCTGGGGGTCGGATGACATACGCAGAGAGGTCGATGCTATCAATGATGGGCTTGAATAGAAAGAGTTAGACAACAAGGAATATTACAAATATGGGTGGGTACCTCTGCTGCATGAATATACTGAAGTTCCATGGAGGGCAATAATGGTGCCACACGCTCCACTGGTAATAACACCTTCCACAGGTTTCGTTCTGAGCCAAATCGATTTTCTTCCTGTGCCATAATATCAATTATAGCCTCAAACGAGTTGTCGGAACGCGCAAATGCTCTAATGCTATCTTGAAGGAGAGAATCCGGCGAAAGTACGGTGGCCTTTACGTTAATGGGGATGCATTTCGCTTCCGTCAAGGTGCGGGTCCGGACCTGCATGGATAACATGTCCTCACCAACCTTGAGACCCTATTTCATAGCGTTATTTTGGACAGCTTAATTACAAAACCCACCCTCAAAGTTACTGTAAACTTCTGCTTCATCTTTGGTTGGATCACGGCACTAGCAGGCGTTATAGAGTAGAACACTTTATCCGTTTGAAGTTCAACGTTATCCTGCATTTCGATGCCATCAGCCGTCACAATTGATATATCGACGACCGTGTCGCCACAATTCACGACCTCGAAATACTTCTTGGCCTTTTGACCAACAATGACCTTGGGGAAACTGACGTTAATTGTAGGCACCCCTGATACTGGTCTGGGAGTGTCGTCATCTTCCGATCCAAAGGTAAAATTGCAAGTTCCGCCAACTCCCTCAAGCTCAATAGTTCCAAGAACCTCGGGCTCCTTTTGATTAGGACGGAGGTCAAGGTTGAGAAAAGTGATTTCGGCTTTTCGTGTTGTCTCCATATCCGGAGGTGAAAATATAACCTGAATCTCCTTTGTTTCTCCAGGTTGAAGGACGAGTTCTCTACATAGAGGTGTAAGCGACGTCCGTTGTGAGCAAAACGAGTATATGTAACTTACGCTGGCATATCCGTGAGAAAATGGTTGTCGTTTGATTGGAGACCCAACCTGACAGCGACATCAGACGGGTTGGAAATATGCACCCTTCTGAATTCTGGAGCTCCTACACCGACCACACCAAATGCGACCTTAGATTTATCTAAGGCAATATGAGGTTCAACACCTCGACCTTGAAGTTGAACGATGTGATTTCCCTCCCCGGTTTCTAGATACGCTGAGGCGCTATAAGCAGCCCCAGACTTTGGTGTAAACTGTATTGGAATTCTGATGAGCTGTCTCGGTTTTGCAATTCCCTTTAAAAAAATTATTAGAGGTGGACTAAGTCAAAGGGCCTCACCTGGACGAGGTTGTTCGGTATTTGGAAGATATCGGCGAATTGTTTGTCAACATAGAATTTGTATGGCATTTGACGACGAACAGGATTTCTGAATTCAATAAACTGTTCGGTCGTAAAGAGCTTTTTGACAGCCCCAAATTGAATCGGTTCCGTAAGGTCAATGAAGGTGTTTCCTATAAAGGTAGTTAGCCTTTGATATTCTATCATGTAGAAGCCTACATCAATAAGAGTTCCATATAGGCTTATCTCTGTTTCAGGTACGCTGGGTATATGACATTTAATCTTAAGCGTGCCAGAATATGCAATGCTTGATGGGACATCCTGTTCGTCATCCGAAACTGTTAATGGTTCAAAGAAAACCTCAAACTCCCTGTATCCCTTCGAAGAAAGGGAGCCGGAGCTGGGTACCAGCCGATATTGCTATTTATGTCAGACTATTTATCGGAAATCATTTTAATACCTTTTCCGAAATGGCAGCCTCAAACGTCAATTTAAACAAGTTTGGGTTGTGAACAACAAATTTGCAGCTGCTCCAACGTTCATGGCAACCTCTCCGAAATCGAAGTCCTTTATCGTGTCTGAATCCAAGAGAAGCGCGTTTCCAGTTTCCATTATTGATCTGTACTTTGTCATCGACATGGTCGATAGATTAAACGTCGTGCACTTGAAAGTCGCCGGGACAACTTGAGAGCCCGTGTACCCTGATCCGTTAACCGTTGAACAATTTGACAAAATGACGCTTGGTTCCCCTTGCAAGGAGAGCTGCTATCTGCGCCGAGTCTCCGTTGCCGGAGTTGTCGAGGGGCACGGGAACAAAGAGTTTGACATGAAACTTTGCGAAGCTTCGGTCAGCCTCTGAGGGCGGGAAGGGAGATGAGTTTGGTGAAATGTTAACGGACTTGAGGAGTAAGTGATAAACATTCGGACTCTATCTGCTCCTCGCTAGTATCAGGATCTGTGGCTGTTGCTTCTCCCTTGACAGATATCGGGAAGATACAGTCGTTGTACACTGTAACAATTTGTTCAGATGTCTCTCCGAAACCCAATGCTGCCAAATTGGAGCACATTCGGCAAAGATTCCTTGTGGAATTGATAGCTCGCGCCTAAAGAATATTAGAACCTTGACAGAAATGTAGATTTACCTTGTCCGATAACTTTAATTTGTTTCGTACCAACTTGATACTTGAACGATATCAAGGTTTCGTACACAATAACTTCGGTTGGTCTAAACTTCAGCATAATCTCGGTGGACTCTTGAGGGCCAAGTTTGCCTGTAAGGCTGACATCCTCGCTAAGGTAGATATTCCCATCGAAATCCCATGGCGTTTGAATTTCGTACTCGAGAGCTGCGCTTCCCTAATGTATATAACCAAAAGAAAGTTGTTATAGTGATAAATAAAGTGGCCACAATAAGTAGACGCATCAATCATGGTTACCTCATTTCTCATCACCACTGCTGTCGACTTTTCAAATCCAAGTCCGAAATGATGGAAATCAAGAATTTCTGGCTCCAAGACCATCTTTGGAGTTCCTCCTGCGCCAAGAAGCTTGATCGACGATAGCTCACTCCATTTATCATGAAGTTCATCCTATTTAAAAAAAAAATCAGCTTTCAAAAGATTTAGCTCAGTCTTGAACTTACGTCACATCGCTCGACAATAAGCCTTGCCTCATGCCACTCATCTCCATCTTCGTTGATAGACTCAAAGATGGCTTCGATGTTGACAGTCTCATTTGGCGACAAGAATCCCTCTATCGATAGTGTCAGATACGACACGCATAGAAAAAAGATATAGCATGAACAAACCTGATAAGCCCTTCAGTTTCCACGGAGATGCAAGTCGTTTTAAATCTGACGAAGAAGATAATGTCTTTGACGCGGGTTTTGTAGCGCTTTTCTTTCCGCGTTTACCTTTTGGCGGTGCGAGGTCAGTAACAAGAGAAGTTTCGGATGAGCCAATGTCAGGCACGTCATGTAATGACTCCAAACGAAGCCGATACTTGACTTTATCAGCCCCAAAGTTTGTCAAGGATCTCAAGACTTCTGCTGTCTCGCCAACCATGATTCGGCCAACAGAAACGTCCTTGCGACTGTCAAGAGCAACTTGCTCCGAATAGGCGAAGAAGTCAAAGGGTAAAATCTTGGATTGCTTCCCTTTTCCAAGATTCGTTGACAGAATGAGGGACCCTTGAACGCGTAGGTGTTCCTTTGGAGTGACTGTCACATCTACGTGAATTGTCTGGCGAGGTTTCAACATCATGCTTTGGGGATTCGGGCCCTTAAGCTCTTTGATTACAATTCGCATGATAGCTTTTACATCATCGTCTGCTTCAAGTCTCCAATCGAACGGGATATCCAACCCGCCGGTATTTTGAACAGTTATCGTACATATTTGTATGTCCGTCATCGGCATGTTCTTCAAAATTAGCTCGCCAGTTATCTGCCACTCGCAGATTCCGGACTGAGCTCTTACTGGAATCAAATACACTGGCGAGTCTGGAAGTATTACTTGAATTGATTCTTTAGTGACCTCAGGTTGTGTGGGAGTATAGAGCATCTTGATAGGAACGAACGAATTAGGTGCTATCAGCATGTTTCCATTCTGATCTCGAGGTGCATCAAAGGTCATGGCTTGATTTGAGTGAGATAGATTGAAGATGCCCTCCACGTTTCCAATGTTCCACAATTGAAAGTTCCTCTCATATCTCACTCCGACTATGCAAATACCCCAGTCAAGACCGTTAAACTTCACGTCCTGATCCATGGTGTAGATTGCTTTGGTTCTTGCGCCTCCACCAACACCAGCCAATTTAACGAGTATAGGCTGAGCCGACCAATGAACTATAAACTCAAGATCGAAGGCCCCCTCTTGAGGAGGCTTAAACGTGACATTTAGAGGGAAAGCATCTCCAGGTTCGAGCTCGCCCTTAAGTTGACTCAATGTGTAGGCTGGTTGAGCGGCCTCCGTGCTTTGAAGCAAGTCCTCTTCGTTCACTTTAACAGCTGAAATTATTTCCAATCTCCAATAGTCTTTGTAAGTTCCAGTGTTTGAGATGATAATGGTTCGAAACTCGGACTTGCCTCTACGAACTAGTCCGAAGTCTAAAAAGGTGGGCTCAACTTTGATCTTCGGATTGCCAACTTTGGCTGTGACGATGAAGGAGAGCACTCGATCGCCTCCGGACATTACATAATATCCTTGTTGGTAGTTCCCTGACACCTTAGCAGTGAAGCTTGCAGAGATATTCTCGCCACTCTCTGGCTGGATTTCTCCTTTCATTGGCTTTAGAACAAAAAGAGGCTCTGATTTATCTGAAGAATCAAAGTCCGGCGGACGGACACTGATTAAATCATCCTCCTTTATCTCAAAGTCAAATGCTAGATTCCCAAGATTCGGGAGATTGAAAAGCAAAACGTCCTCAAGACGGTCACCACCTCGGATCAGTCCAATGTTAAAATCGTTCTCAAGTTTTTCTGACTGAGGCTCAGCAAGTGAAAGTGCCTCCATGATATGAGTTGTCTCCTGAACTTTTCGAAGAGCCGAAGAAAGGAATTCTCTGTTTACAATCCAACGGTTCGAAAGCTGATCTTTTACAGCCTTGATAACACCCCTTGTGCTTTCAATAATTTTGTTGTTAATTTCCTCCAAAAGCTCTTTCTGCATCTTAGGATCATACGAGCCGCTCGTGTCAGACACCATTTGCTGGGCAAGAGCCATCAGATCTTCAACAGGCCTCCGAACAGCGTCAAACTCTTGAGCAATCTCAGTAAACACGCTGTCATCCAGTGGGGTTTCTTCGCGTTCCTGCCCCTTCCGAGACTGTCGTCCACGTGTTTTAGTCCGACTTTTCGTGGACTTGCGACTCTCACTAGATCGAATTCCCCTGCGAGGAGTTCCGGGATTGTATCTCCCGATTCCCACCACGGGCGACGATGAGCCCAGTTCATTATCATTTTTTAGAGCGCCAGTCAATTCCTCAAGCTCAACCTCCAAAGTAGACAGTTGGTCAAGGTATCTAACAGCTGTCGACTCCTCAATCTCGGAATGATCTTCAGTGATGGCTAACTTCCTTCTACGAGCAGATGCAGATGTTCGTGGAGCCGAACGCTGCCTTTCACCTTCAGTATAGTCGTACTCCGCACCTGCTTCTTCACCGTTGATCAAATCTTCTTTACTAGAAATCTTTGGCAAGGCAGTGGGTGGTTTAGACGGGAGTCTGATCCGACCTGAAGCAGTTTTTCTTGCCTCACCATCAACCCCTTTGGCTCCATCTCTGCTGTCCTGTTTACGATTGAGGATAGCCGCAGAGCCCGCCATGCGGGAAGAATCTGCGGCCCGTTTGACCCTGCTTCGTAGATCTGAACCATCAAATATTCTGCTTCCGGAAGCAATTCGTTTCTTTTGCTCATCACCAGCCTTTTCTAGCAATGCCGCTTCATATGGTGTTAAGGCTGAAGCAATATCTCTCTTCGGAGCTTTCTGGCTTTGGCGTCGCTCACTGCTGACAGAATCATCAGCAGTGCCTCTTCTGGATGCAGTTGGTCTCCCTTCTGTAGCAGTTCCTTGACGTGACTTGGCCTTTTCAAGTGTATCCTGAAGAGCCTTGGCGTTTCCGAGAAGTTTTCCACTAGACTTCGACAAAATGTTTACAAGGTCACCGTAGCTCTTGTAACTCTCCTCGTCGTCTCTTTTTGATGCCACTTTCGATGCCGACTTTCCTTTCCTGATGCCAGTATTAGGCTCGGCCGCACTTTCAGAAGTATCGTCACGAGCTGTCCTCTTGCCTGCACTTGCACTGGAGCGTTCGTTTAGGTCGCCACTCCCCACTCTCTTCTTGCGACGATTCCTCTGCTCTTCCGTTATTTCCATTTCGGCTGTACGAAGGCCTGCAAGAACATCTTGAAGATTCTCAATGTGAGATTGGAATGCCAAACGCGCTGTCTCGAATGGAGATATCTTCGGAGTTGAGCTCTTCCCTTGGGATATTGGCTTGACTTGCTTCATTTCTGCAGTCTGCGTGCGAACACCAATCTCTTCTCGAACAGTTGGAGGTGCAATCTTTATTATTGCTTTACCTCCCGTCGTTGTAAGGTGACCAACGTACTGCTCACCATCTCTAGTTCTTACAGTGAATGTGGCGGATACAGTCGAGTTGTAATCCTTTGGGACTGCCTGGAAATTGATCGTGGCAGTTGAATTAGGCGCAATCACACCATGAGTAGGATTGGCGAAGAATATTTCAAACTCATCTGGAGGAGTTGGTACACCGTCCTTCAATAAATCGGATATCACAATCTCATACTCAATCGGTTTTGAGCTTGTGTTGGCAAAAGTAACAGGCCTATTATGAGTTTTATCGATTGCAGAGATTCCAAAGTTGAGGTTCATGGCTTCCTCTGGAATCATGAGGTAAGGGATTCCGACGATACCGTAGCACATCAAAGTCTTGACACCAACGTCTGTCGTGAAAACAATTTCAGAAGATAACGGAGTGTAGTTTTCCGGCACGTAAGTTATTTCCAAGAAGATGGAATCTCCAGGCGGTATTGATCCATTTTCCGGGTCAATAATCAAGAGAGGGCTCTTGCTTTCTGCTGACCAAAGACAAGCGGCGTTGCCGTCATTTTCAATTTCAATCTCAAGAGTCTTGTTTACGTTGATGTAGGTAGTTTTAAAGTCAAGCTCCATTGAGGTAAGCCTGAACATGGGCACACCAATTTGAACTGCGATGGGAATGTATATTTCCTCCCACACTCCTCGAGGAATACGTTCCCACCTTACAACTATGCTGGCTTTGGCGGTTATGTCCCTTTGGCAAGAACATTCGACGTCAAGAAGCTCAGCGGCACCCGATGCCACTACACCCTCATGTTCAAACGGCTCATCATTGAGAAGACGATAGTCGGTAGAGGACTGTATAATTTCCAGACGGTATCTGCACTCTAAAAGACCTCGATTACTAAGCCTCAAGGATTTTATACCGATCGAGCCCAACTTTAAGCTCCCAAAGTCCAAAATATCGTCTGCGGCCAAATCCGCAGAGGCGCCAGTACCAGAAAGTCTTATTGACTGAGTTCCATAATTATGTATGAAACGAGCCTCCCCTCGATATTGAAGTTGCTCTTTGGATGGATGGAACTCGATAGGAACTTCGAGTTTCTCTCCGGGAAGAACATGCCATTGGCGGCCGTTCACCCAAAACTCGGGGTTGATGAATTGCAATGACAGGTTCTGAGCTTCCATTGACATATTCAAGACTTGAAGGTAGAATGTTGAAGTCTCCTTGTTATGACCTGACCGAATAACACCATAGTGATCATTCCTTTGCCATGTAGAGCTACGGAGTGTGTCACTTGCACTCCAAGACTCAGCTGGCGCCACGCCGAAATCATGGAATGGAGGAAAGAATTCGAGTGGTCGGTAGACATTCCCGACGACGTGTACCGACATTGACTTTGAGATTGATGACAGATTTGATGATTCCTCGTCTGTAGTTATAGGCATGTAGTGAAACTGAATATCAGTATCTTTTCGAGGCTGATACTTGTTTAAGTATCCAAGCCTGAAATGATATGAGTAGAAAGGCCTCAATTGAGGAATTACAGGAATAATGTTCTGCTCCATTATACTGATAGTGCCAGACTTTAAAACACTAATCGGAATACCATCTTCCTCGACAGCTGTCCCTCTCCGTAACCCTTTCAACGCCTTCTCACTGATATGTTTCTTCGTGAGACCATTTAATATAGCGAAGACTTTTAGCTTACGCCTCAAGATACCCCAATAGTCTTTCCGAATCGATACTTGAACTTTGCTTGCTCCTTGACTTCCCTCATAAGGTACAGTAGAAGTGATATTCATGAACTCAATCTTGATCAATTCTGGTAGATCCGCCGTGATGGCTTTGATAGCCAAAGGCAGAGTACCCTTATTCGTTAAGTAGACCGAAAGCCAGGCAACAGTTCCCTCACGTTGATGTCCGAAGTCAATATCTTTCTGATCATACTTCTCGCAGATCAAATCAGCGGTGCCCCAATTCCAACCATTGGGATCAAGTAAAGCTTCTGGTTCGAAAAAATCAACATCTTGACGGTAGACGTCCGCGATTCCGTTGGGGAGAACGTAACGATCAATTCCTGAGAGACTTTGGGTGCGATCTGGAAGGTTTTTGGCGTGATGACAAATGGAGGTCTTGTTAAGAGCGTCACTCGCGCCTCTGTTGTTCCAGTGTTTGTTATCACAAAACGTCTTTTTCTTGTGCATAACAACAGTTGAACCAAAGTCAATGCTATCAGGAAACCAGAGAGAGAAGTATTTACAGTCTGACCTCGAGAATAATTGTAGTGATTTTCGCTGGCTTAGCCAACTGTCCATGGTTTCCTAATGTTAATTTCAGCAATACTCTCAAAAACCCCAGACGTATCACAATGAAACTTGAATGGCAACGGGTAAGTTTCAAAAGGGTGCAATTCCCCAAAATTCATCCCAGCCTCAAATGCAGAGAATTTGGTTTTTGAGCTCACAAACTTCAGGTTCCATGAGAACGATGAATTGTGGGTATTGCACAGCACCAAGAATTTGGTGTGAATGTCAAGAGCGTTAGAGCTTAATTCAACTTTTCCGAAATCATCACGGCGTTCCCGTCTTTGCCAACAAGTGGGTAAACGAGGAATCCGAGAACGGTTGACTCATAAGCTGAATAGCATGGAAGCTGTGGTCTTCTTGCACAATTGCGAGACCGAACCCATACGTAGTGATATGATCAATAGCATCGTGAGGCGGCGTGAACATGACGTCAAAGTTACCGTATCTCCCTTTCTCATATCCCTCGATCTCGGATCAATATTGAACAAAGTTGATCCAAAAAAGTCTGTCGAGAGCTCTTTGCTTCCTCTATGTTGAACCATAATCGGAAGTATTTGCGAGCGTCTCATAGGAGTATCATCTGAAATACGTTCAGGACGTGGTTGCCGAAAGACAAGTGAATCTTTAAAGAAGTTCACATCACACGCTGCAGTATCTGAGGCTGACCGTTTTGCTGGAACAGGGCCACTGATATCGAACCGTTTCTCTCGTTCAGATTCCTCCTCAGGATATTCGTCAATAAGTCTTTTAGGGTGTGACATCCACATACGAAGGAAGTCTATCCCATTCTTATCAGGAAGCTCTCCAGGTTTGTGAGCGTAGGGTTCAAGACATATGCCTATCAGCGAAAGAGGATTTCCAGATATAGCGGCATTGAAATCAACATTGAATGGTTTCAAAAGCCCTAAAGAAATTCTTTTCATGAACGGTCCTCGCATCATTCCTGTGAAGCCAAATGTGATCGGCAGAATTGAGAATGCCTTGACTTTCGAAGGTTCCTCTTCATCTTGGGATGCAGTAGCAGAAAAGTAGCTTAGCTTTGGTTCTTCTTCTTTTTCTCGTTATTCCCCAAACCTTTAAGCACGAAGCTGATGTCGTAGTGAGAATCGTTGACGAGCGTAAGGGTGAGCTGTTCGGTTTGACCGGGCAAACAAGGCTTCAGGAAGGCGAAGTCCCAGGTTGGGAAAAACACAGGTTGGCCCACGTACGCCATGATGTAGAGTGGAATATTTTGGAATTCCGGGGCAAATGACTTCAATAGCAGTTCGAACGTTGCCTTTTAATGCTAGAGCCCCTTCACCAATATTTAAAACGACCTCCACCGTGTTTGCCATTCTTGGAGGAATTCGAACAAGTAGGGACATGTGATGGCGGGGTTATGTGGGAACAGCCCAATAGTTATGATGGTATCGACAGATTCATAATCGTCACACACCGCATGATGGTCTGAGGCTCTGCAGACCAAATTCCAAAATCAAGCGTATGGCCTCTTTCCGGCTCTCCGCATCCGCAGTAGCCGACATCATATTTTGAATAATGTTGATATCATCAGGTGTCAACGGAATATGCGTTCGAGGTAAGGTAACATCAGCTCTCCTAAACTTTTTCATGAATTCACTTCGCTCCCTCGTCAAAGCTTCTCACCCGCCATGGAGTTATCTTTTGCTTCAGGTATAAGTGCGATAGGGATCCCTGCAATTCCCTGCAAAGCAACCTTGATGATGTCCCCTCCTGGCGCACTTATAATTAGTATATCCGTGAACCTCCCCAAGTTTGCCGGTTCAAACACACTGATATTTGCTTGGATTCACCAGGTTGAAGCCTTACAGACCGTGTAGTGAGGTTATACGGTCTTTGTCGTCCAATACCCTCCATCACTTGATCCACTGTCACCCCTTCCTGTCCAGCAAGCATTGCCGCAGCAGCAAGACTCGCTGTCTGTTCCTCAATCTCACTCTGCAAATCCGCTGTGAGCGTTACAACGGTCGCTGAAACGTTTTCAGCCTTCAACACGATCTCTTTCTTTTTTCAGGAAGAATCCAAGCGTCAACAGAATTAGGTGATATCTTGACAAAACTTTGACGAATGGCGATTAAACTGCAGAAAGCGAGCTTTTTCCCTGTATCGTCAATAAGACTCATCGAGCCCTCCACGCGTTCAGATTGCATTGCCCGAGGGAAATACGTGAGTGTAATTTGGGCGACACCTTCACTTGTAACCGGAGATGAAACGATTGAACGCGAAAATGTCCGTGGTAAGACTGATACAAAGAAGTCACGCTCTTCATGATCACCACGTCCAGCACGGTATCGAAGCACCGCCACCTTTGTAACGGGAGCGTTAACTTGGAAGTCAAGAACAGATGGTTTCAATTGCAACTCTCATATGTGTGGGTCTCAGGTAAGCAAAATCTTCGCTCTCCTTTAAGAACGCCACCGTGTCTTTAGGGTCTGCTATGGCCTCTTCGTCAATATCAGCGTATAAATCGTTCTCAAATGCAGCTCTTGAGTAATCACGAAGCCTATGTACGGTTCCAACAGCTCTTGGTCGGTTGTTATAGTAAGCGTTACTCAGTTCCGGTTGAACTGCTTGTAAAGTTGAGATTAACGCATTGGTGATGGCGAGGTGATCAATTTTTTTTCCTGGAACTCTTATCAATTTAGGTTCCCTTGGTCCTCTCCTTCGAGTATCCTCCTCATCGTCTTCAGAGTCACTTGCTTCAATGAATATATCCTCCTCTTCTTCAAAAACTGGCCAATTGACTTGATCGTTCTTCGATATCGGCAAAATCATTATTCCGCGGTGATGCATCAACGACGGAATATCGTAATAAGCAATTCCATCCGACGTAAAGCCGACCGGGGGTGGAAGCGTACACCCACGCGGGATGTAACAGGGTTGACCACTGTTATCGTACCCCGCGATTTGGTTTCGAGCACCTTCCACCAGTTTGCCGTCAGGAGAGTAGAATCTTATACCATCAGTTGTCAGACCTGCGGGTTGAGGTTTCACCGCTGCGGTTTTTCCAAAGTAAGGGATGTTCTCGGAGGTATAACCGGCAGGAATTGGAGGAAGATTGACAGGGGGGGCAAAGTAAGGGTCACCGTTTGTGGTGAAACCAGCAGGGTGAGGGAAATTACTGGGAAGTCCGCCACCGGATTGTGAGCCGGCGCTCGATGATCCTGCGCCTCTGACTGGCGTCACACTTCCGCGCCTCATGTCACCTCTGTTTGGACTGATTCTCGTCATGCTCATAAGCGAGCCAACAGAACTAGCAATTGAACCTGACCCGCTTGCTCCTTTTGGGCGCATAGAGCCAAACACGTAATCTATTATTATTAGTTTATCAATTAACTACGTGATAAAACTCACTATCTTGATAATCATCATCAATGACCTCGAGATTAATGCAATTCCATTCTTCAGGGTTCGACCTTGTTCTAATGAACAAATTAAACGTCGCCCCTACTTGTAACAAATTATCGTTATTAGCTCCTTTCTGAACACTAACAGCAGATATGTCCTTATTGATGCTCGTAACTTGACACAAAACGCGCTGCAAGTTTGTTGTTCCCGGTTGAATGATGTCGAAAAGAACTGGAGCGAACACAGGAAAGTCTGTATATTGCGTGACAGAGTTCAATCCCTTTAAGATTGTAAGAGGTTATGCAACAAAAAACACTTACTGTTGCTTATAAGGCCAAAGTACAGGGTTCCTATCAGATACAAAATCCATTGGCACAAGGTCAGATCGACTCCCATGACCCCCTCTGGACCCAGGGGTACTAGGGTCGGAAGTAAAATCCATTGCATCACTACCCCCACTCCTAGACCCTCGCGTAGGGTTGGACTTTAATCTCTGATATATTGCCGACACTATCGGTTGGGATTTATCAAATCGATCTGGGTCATATCCTGGAAACGGGCATATCTGCAGGAACCCAGGCGGAACTTTCCTCCCTTCTTGGGAGCTTAAATCTCGATCTTTAATGGAGCCTGCGCGAACCATATCCCTGCTTTCTGGGCGAGTTTCTTCTTTAGGCGGGGCACGGAGCATTCCTGTGGGGATCGGACCGACTTTGACTTCGGTACCGGATTTGCGGTTGCCGGCGGATCCTGAAACCCTGTGTTTTTCGGATACCGATGACCGTCTGACGAATCCAAAGCTCCCAGCCTTTGACACCGCTCTTGAAGCATTCCTATTAGCCTCTCCCGCAGCCGCAATCAACAGTTTTGCTTGTTCCGGGTTCATCGTTCCCCGTTTATTTCCCAATAGCGGCATTACCGACAATTGGTCGCTGTTTTCAGGTATACCCCCACCCATCATGGGTTTCATGGATCCAGTGGCGCCTTTCTGACGGGGTTGACGAGCGTTAGTGGATTGACGCATTGAGGATCGGCCGGTTTGGGGTTGGGTAGATTTTCGGACGACGGCTTGAGAGCCTGAGGCTTGGGCGTCTTTTACGAGAGGTTTGTTGGGGTCCAGGCCTTTCATTGCGTATACGTCTACTAATGTAGAGGGGGTGTATGTGTAGCCAAAAGGGAGTCCGGGGATGCCACCAGTACGTTCCAAAAATTCGTATTTAAATTTAGGAGGAGGCATTTTCTCCGCCCATGCTTGCTCCTTTAAACGTTAGAGGTGGTTTAAGGAAAGTTTACCATAAATACTGGAGGGACTGTTGTGACAGCAAGCGGCACACCGGGGATAGGTGGAAGAGGCCTTGTAAGAGTGACGCTTGATTTAGGATGAATTGGGAGAGACACGACGATTCCTTTTGTGTTCATCATACTCGAATCGACTTCGATGAAAAATCCAGGATGATCCGGCGCCGGCCTTAATTTCGCATAGGTCCCCGGCATTTGTAGGAGTTGACGCAGCAATTTTGATCTTATAGCCATTCGAGATTCTTCTGCGATACGGCGCTAATGCACCTTCAGCATTCATATGAATGTAAAATGATACCTTTCGAAGATTTCTAAGCTCGAGCTCGTATTGTTCTTTACTGAAATTCGGGACACCCAATTCTTTTGTCGCTTTTAGACCTGCCTCAAGTGTTTCTAGACCGATCATAATAGCATCTTCGTTTGTAATAGGAAGCCAGTTGCTGTGGTTGTTAGACTATTGCTGCAATACAAAAGTACCTTATGAATTGAACGGCCATCATCTGCATTCCTTGATTCGAAACCCGCATCAAAGGGTGAACAAACGTTTTGAAAATTGCGCCAATATATTTTTCATTGTAATCGGTATGTTTCATCTGTATCCCGTTAAAACCATACAAAACTATGATGCACTCACCTCATTATCTAAGACCCCCAATAATGCACGAATAACGTAGATTGATTCCTGCTTTTCCGCATTTTGTTGCTGTTTTGATGAATTGCTCTTTACAATCAACTTTGTATCTCCAACTGCAAATTCTTCATGAAGCATGTATACGACGAGGTCTTCAGTGAATCTGGAACTTCGGTGGACGTATCGAGTGAACTTTCCGATAGCGTGGAAAAGATGGATTTTCAGGGCCCTGATGTCATTCTTGAATTTCGTAGAAGGGTCCTTTCAAAATATTAGTTTTTGAAGTAAAAAAATGGCACCTTTGCTGCCTTTTCGTCATATTGGATCTCTAATAGGCGTTTGGTAAGCTCCTTAAATGCCTGGTTCACGTTAACGAAAGCGCATTCGATTATCTTAACTCACTCTTAAGAGAAGGTGATCATGTTCTCGAACGCTTCCAAGATGAAGACCAAGCTGTCCCAGCAGATACACCGCTTTTAAACGATTCTCTTTTCTTTCATCGGAAATCATCAGATTTGCTAAAACAAGCACGAGGTTCTACACCCGTAGTTAATAAGATTTTTTTTCATCAAAGCTGCAAACCTCTCGTGTAGTCGCGTCCAGTAGAGTGTCGTTTATAATGGGTATGGCTCTACGAATAGCGCACATAGACATGTACCGAGAAAATGACTCTGCTTGGGTTAAACCGAGCAGCAGGAGTTTCCATGCTCTATTGAAATGCACTTGAACGGTATAAAAGTCGGCCTCATCTTATCCAATGTCAGTTTAACGATGCGGAAAATCAGTATAGACGCACCAACTGGCTGCTCATACAATCCATCCGCCATTCGTTTAAGTACTTGACTAACGTTGACGTTGGGTACCGTATCAAAACTCAATCCCTCGATCCCAAGGCTCCCTCTCCCGTGGGTCCCAGATCTATCACTCGACTCATCATAATCCCGACTATCTACATCATCATCCAAAGTATCAAATCCAGCATACCCCGCACCTCCTTCATCGAGCCCCGCATCCTTCTGCCTCGACTTTCGTCGACTCTCCAGTCTCTCATCCTCCCCAATCGGTTCACTCGACGCCTCAGACGCATTTGTTGTGGGTCGATCCTTTTTGTTACTGGAACGTGGACGTTTGTGAATGTCCATGGCTAGAGTCTCGATACTTTTGCGGGCACGGAGACGCGCGACAGCGTGCTGGGCGGCTTTGATTTTGGCCCAACCGGCGAGGACGAATTCGGTGGTGGAGTCTTTTGCTTGACGGGCTTGCTCGTCGGGTGCATATTTATGAACGAGGGACCACATGCGTTCAACCAGGGAGAGGAAGTCGGAGGTGGTTTCCTCACGTGTTTTCAGTAGTGTTTGGAAAAAGCCTTGACGCTATTAAGGTGTTGGTAAGGGACGAGAAACGGGAAAGGGAGGATGCATGCATACAGTGAAAAGAGACCGCGAGAAAAGATTTATAACTTACTACATGAGACCGCACTAGATCCCACCATCTCCTCGCTCGACTCTTTGGCGCAAGCCGACGGTCGATAAGCTGATTCACAATATCCGCAAGTCTCTTAACAGGTAAATGCCCAAACCCAAACAATGGTGTCCCTGGTATCGCAGCACTCAATTTCTTGATGGAGCGTTTTCTGACTGCTGAAGTGAGACTGTTGGGTGCCATCAGGCCATCCTGGTTGTATCCTGATGATGATGACGATGATGATTGATCGTTGACGCTCTTCCCTCTAGGCTTTTGCGTGGGAATAGTTGAAGCCATTCCACCGCCATTAGCTCTCCTCCTCCACCACCACCACCCCCACCCCCAGGTGTCCCTCCTCCAACAGATGGTCCGCCGACTCCTTCGTTGACGGACTTGTTGTGATTCATCCTCAACTCGCGGACAACTCTGGTTTGTTACAACTGCTTGAATTTTTTGAAGTGAACAAAAATTTAGAAAGTCATGCCAACGAACAAACGAAGGACGAGCAGCATCGGGAAAGGGAAGCAACCGGCAAAGGTTAACAAGAGGTTGGAAGAGACGAGTGACGAGGACAGCGAAAATGACTATGAGGTTGATTTTGTCATGACCAGAAAATTGTGGTGAGTTGAGACTCCTCGTTCTTTGGTCTCCCCGGACATTCTTCAGTGGACTTCTCCTTAACGATGCGTTATCCTCACCAACTCTGCTTGATCTTGCGGTGCGGTTTTGTAATCTTTTTTGTAGGGCGGGGAGATGAGATATTTGTCCGTTGGAAAGGGTACGACTCTTCAGAAGATACGGTATGGATATTTTGACCTATCCTTTTCATATCGCTTAACTGAAAGCATTTATTTTCTCTAGCTAGAGCTATTGGAAATTTTAACGTGAGCGTCAGATATTTGGAACGCGGACTTAATTATCTTAGTACCTTGGTCCAATTTTCAAGTTCCTCAATGGATGTCCTAAAGGTTACGAGAAAGAATATGTGAGAGGGGCGGGGTTTCTTTGTTTTCATGTTATTATCTTTGTCTGTTTTTTCGTCCAACATTTCTTAATTTTGCTTCCTTTATTTTTAAATAGAGAGAGTATATAAAGGCGGAGAGGGAGAGAGAGGTTAGCTATTTTTTGTAATGAAAAAAAAAACGTTAATCAGCCAACAGAAAAATGGAGATGATGAAGATGAAGAAGAAATTATACCTTTTCTGCTCCAAGAGGAGTGGTAGTAAATTAAAAGTGAGTGTTAGTTTTCTCTCAGAAGAAGATGTTTCTGTATGTAGTTTTAATTGTTTTTTTTGGGGGGGGGAAAGAGACGGCAAACTCATGATTATGAGCACGAGAGCGCCAAGATCTGGTAAGAAGGCCAGTGGTAGTGCTTTAAAGGTAAATCTGATAGCTCAGCATTTACATTAGGCTTCCGCCGCCTAGTCTGTAAATTTAACTATGCCCATACAGAGAAAGGCCCAGACGCTGACGATAGCGAAGATGAAGACCAGCCTTTGAAGTCTGTCAAAGTTGTAACGGTAGTGGGTCAAGAGTGAGTTTCCGCTTTGCTATTGTTGGATAATTATGAGATATTTATCAATTGTTTTATTCTCATATTTTCTGAACATAAAGAAAAATCCTGCATGCGGATGATAGCGAGACCGAAGATGTAAGTTTCAAGGATATTCTTATATTCGCTTTGTTTGTTTTGCTCATGGTTTTTTATTTAGTACATTGGTCGTAGGCGTGCCGCCGAGTCGGACGACGAAGTGGAGGACTCACGGTACCATTTTTTATTCGTTCCATTGAACTTGTTGCATCTCTAATTCAAATAATTTACAGCAGGCGCTTGTTCAAAAAACACGGAAACGGATGGGCATGACGTCGTCCACGATTAATCGTCACGTTGAGGTTGGTAGGCGTTTAAAAACGCTGATTCTGATGATTTTAAGCCGTCATCGGCGTGTTGCGGCTACACCGACACCAAAAGAGATTGAACAGCCGGTCGCGAGGAGTTCTGGAAGTGAGTTCCTCACAATTGACCTACTTTCCGATCTATGAAAGTTCTTTTATTTAAGCTCTTCCATCATTCATTAGGATCAAAGTTTACGTCTAACCACAAAACGATACCACTAAAATATCAAGGATTGGAATGTTGGGACGACGTTGTGGAAAAGGTTCTGGTGTCTTTTGGAAGTGAAATTGTGGATGATCCTACGCTTCCGGCGGTGGTGCAGAAGGAGAAGAGCTTGGAGGTGACAATCTGGTGGAGAAATGCCGAGGGAATCATTACTAAGGTTGGCGGCTTTTTTTTATGTATTCTTCCTTTTTTTTTTCTTTTCTTTGTTTTTGGAACAACATTGCTGATATTGAGACTTCTACAGCTCCCTTTGTATAATTGCCGCGAAAAACTAAAGAACAAGGTGAGTTATGATAAAAGACATGTATTTCTTTGTCATTACAATGAATGGCTTTTTCATATATTTTTTTGCTGAAGTGCAATTTTTTTTGTTTCATTTCTGCAGCGTTTTTTTTCACTAATTTCATATCTCTTTCTTTCCATATCGAAATCTCTGCTAACATTCTTATTGCTAGCTCATTGATTTCTTTTTGAGCAAGTTGAATAGATCATCTGGTCGGTGAATCATTCGCGCGTCTGTGGGGGGAAGGGGGAAGATGGGGTGGCAAGTGGCTAAATATGGCAAGGGTGTGTTTTTGTAATTGTCGGGGGAAAGGGATATGTTGTATATGCGTAAAGACATTAGGTGGGCAGTTTCATAGTGTTGTAGAGAGTGAAATTGCGGAATAATGGTTTTGGTGATATGCTGATATATTGTTAGGCTAGAGCAGGTCGTAAGTCTATTGTAAGCTATTATTGGTGAACTTGCAATTTTTTGCTGTTAATTTGGAGAATTTCGTTTTTTGGTTTAAAAGCATCACGCAACTTACATAAATGAAGACAAGCAGACAAGGGAAGGGAAGGGCAAGGCGAAAGCTGAAGACCGAAGACGTGGAGGATGAAGAAGAGTTGATGATGAGAAGAAGAAGAGGAGAAGAAACATTCGCAACAAGGGTGTGGATCTCAAAAGCAAGCAAGAACGGACGAAGAAGAGAGGAGAAGACGAGAATGACGATGATGATGATGACGAGGAGGAGGATGACGATGGGGATGAGGAGGATGATGAGAGGAGAGTTGATGATGAATTGGCTGGATTGATGGAGGAGGTGAGGCGATGGGGATAAAGGGGAGATGGTGCTTGGGTTGAGAAGTGGGAGGTATTGGGGAGTAGGGGAGGGGGTGGGGATGGGGCTGGGGAGAGCGTGGGAGTGGAAGAGGGGACGCGGGCAAGTGGGAGTAGTAGCAACGGGCGAAGGATGATGATGCCCATTAGCTGACGTTGTTTCTACTATAATGAAGCTGTGTTTGCCCGTTTCACGCGACATGAGAATGGAGTCGCGAAACCTGTGTGCTATTTGGAGCTCTGTGAAGATTGGGATGATTTTTGGTTCAGCATCATTCGTTGTATGTTGGTTGTTATTTGTTTTATTTTATTGTTGCGTAATCGTTGCTGGGATATACCGTATTTCAAGTTTAATGAATAAGATATGAACTGTAACTGTTGCTACTGTTTTCGTAACTCTTTTCTTACAGTTATATATAGCATCACTCTGTTGTCATCCTTTATAATCTTGCAGTCTTCAACATCTAACCATTATAACTGCCAAGAGTCTCTAATATCGGTGGCATGAGCAGAGGTTACAGCACCCCTCGTTGCTCGCAAAAAAAAAAAAAAAAAAAAAAAAAAAAATATGTACTGCCTACACAGCTGATAGCATTGAATTTTACAAAGTCCTGTTTTAACAACCTCACACCTGAAGCTATCCATTATAGAACTCTTGATTGATTGATACCTTCCAAGAAAAGTAGATCATCGCTTACGAAGCTGTGACGGGCAAAAACCGGTCATCTTCAGCAATTTGTCGATATACGCAGTAAAACATCAGCACGCACATGTGCTAACACTATTTCACAGAGACACTTCTTATCGTAACTTATGAATAGGTCATTATTAGGTGTTTTTTTTACTGTGTCAACTTCAAGGTGGTTTGTGATGAAATTTGTCACTACTGAGCAATAGTATTTTTTACTCAAAATTCAACCTTTTTTTTTTTTTGTCAACTCACCAACAACAGATCTAAGCAGATTGCAGGCGTCATTATTCACTTAAAGGTACTGCAAGATGCTTAGTCTGTAATATTTGCCGAAGTCAAAGCGGCGACCTAAACCTGATCAGTGATCACTGTAACTTAATAAAAAACAAGGGCAAAAAAGGAAACTTACTAATTGGTATCTGATTAAATCAATGAATGTATAGTATTCCAGCGCAATGCTGGGCCCAACCGGGAATTGAACCCGGGACCTCACCCACCCTAAGGGTGAATCATACTACTAGACCATTGGGCCGATAAAGAATTGTGAGAGAATGAGCCTAGCGAGGGCGAGAAGTCAAGAGAGCTTTTGAGCGAAGGGAGTTTTTGTAAAGAAGTTGTATTCAAAGTAAGATGTCGGAATTACATGAAATAAAGGTAGCCTTTTATAGGCGAGAGAATCGTAAAAGAAGGTTTCTAATCGGAGAATTTCGTGGAAAAAGAAAACATGATAAAAGGAAAGAAAAACAATAAAGTTCTCGTAAAAGTCTTAAGGAAAGGAAGGAAAGTAGTCATGGAAAAGAAAGGAAAGATAGGACGGACTATTCAGAAGACTGATAAAAGAGGTTTTATAACCTTGTATACGTCTTCATCATAATAGCCAAAGTAAGAAAGAAGAAAACAAACGTGAATAGAGTTGTAAAAGGAAAGAAAGGAAAGATAAAAGATAGCCGAAAAAGGGAAATGTAAGGAAAAGTAAAGTAATACAGGGGTTCTAAAGGTCGGATTTTTGGAGAAATGTCGGTCGTACAAGAAGAGAAATGTCGGTAATACAACGAATATCCGAAGTACGGATTTTCCGTCACACCCCCCTGCAAGAACCTGACGTAAGGGAAGGTGATGATCTTGTCGATTAAGCTTCAAATCGCAGGTATGACGATATCGTGTTCCAAGAATTCTTTGTCGATCTTAATGCGTTGTCGTAATTCGTCGTCGAAAGGTACCACGTTTAGATTGGTGAGTGGTTAAGCCATTTGATGAGTGCTTGTCGTTGACTCTTTCCACGGGGTCCTTTCAGAGTGCGCAAGGCGAGGAGTTTTTCAACACGGCGTTCTGATTGAGGTAAGGAGGATAGAGGGTGTGGTCCATCGAAATCCCAGTAGTATGGCTAAGCTTTTCAGGGTGGAATACCGGATGAACGTTCCAAGAGTCTGGGATGCGAGTCGGTAAGAAGTGCCGAGTTTTCTTCGATGGTGTAGGGTCCAGTGTAGATGGGACCGAGCTTTGCGGATGGTCGTCCTTGAGCGTTGGGAGGTAAGACATCCTTTGTGTGAAGCAGGACAAGGTCGCCGACTTTGGAAGGGATCTTCTAATCGTTTTTTGTTGGCGGTTTCGGCTTGGCGGTCTTGAGCTTGTTGGATGGCGAGTTTGGCGGTGTTGTAGAGGGCTTTTAAGTCGCGGATGTTGAGGTTGTCGTTGACGGTGAGCGAGAGGTCTAGGAGGGATCGAGGGTTGCGTCCAGTGTCGAGCATGAAGGGAGTATATCCAGTGGAGGAGTTGACCGTGTCGTTTATGGCGTGCTCGACTATATGAAGGTATTTATCCCAATCGTTCTGGTAGAAGTGTACGTATTCTCTGAGGGCTTGAATGACCCATTGGTTCTTGTTTTCGGTTTGGGCCGTCGGTTTGAGGGTGGTAAGAAGACGATATAATTTGCTTGACTCGGAGTGACTTCATTAGGGCTTTCCAGAAGGCGCTGATGAACTTGGAGTCGCGATCACTGATGATGGTTTTAGGTAAGCCGTGGTATCGCCAGATGACTCGTTCAAGATGGTGGATATATCACCAGCGGTTGCGGTGTGAAAGGTGGGTTGGATGTGGACTTTCTTGCTTGCGGAGTCGACGATGACCATGATGACGTCGAATCCAGTGTCAAGAGTGGTCGGTAGGGGACCCATGAAGTCCATGGATATCGTTTCCCATCGATTTTCGGGGACTTCGTGAGGTTCGAGGAGACCGTAAGGTAGGCGTCGTGCAATCTTGTTTCGCTGGCAGGAGTCACAGAGGCGGACATACTTGGCCACGTCCTTGTGTATGTTGGGCCAATGGTAATTGCGAGTGATCTTCTCCGCGTGCGTTCCCAGTTCCCGTGTATGTTTGGACCGTCGTCGTGAGCAAGTTGGATGAGTCGTTGTCGTATGGCGGTAGGGACGTACAGGCGGTATTGGTTTGAAGCCTTGTAGTAGAGGAGACCCTTGCTGAGGACGTAACGTTGAACCAGAGTGCGAAGATTCTTGGGAACAGGCTGAGGTTGGAAGTCATCTTTTGGCGTGATGGTGTCCTGAAGGTAGGGGTCGATGTCCTTGAAGAAGTCGTCGTTTGGCAGAGATTCCTTGATGGCATCCAAAACGTTGTTGGTGATGGTGGTGATGGCGTTGAGGGCGACGTGAGGGTCGGTGGCGGCGTCTTTGGCGTGTGGTCGTCTTGAGAGGGCGTCAGCTATCGTGTTCCAGTTTCCAGGGGTCCATTCGATGACAAAGTCTTGAGCGAGGAGGTCTGCTAACCATCGGTGATGAACAGGACGGAGCTTGGGTTGATCAAGGATGTACTGGAGAGAGCGATGGTCGGTGAAGACTTTTACTTGTCGTCCAATGATGTAATGCCTATGAGTCCTGAAAGCTTCCACGAGGGCGAGGATTTCACCGAGGTAAGGATGGTATTTTCGTTCACTGCTGTTGCATTTCCTTGAAGCGTAGGCGATGGGAACTTCATGACCGTCGATCCCTGGTTGGGCCACGTAACTTCCCACAGCAGATTCCGACCAGTCGGTGTAGAGATGAACAGGCCTGGTGGGGTCGAAGAGGCTGAGGACTTGAGGAGACACGAGTGCTTTCTTCACGTTTTCGAACACAGCTTGATCTTGTGGGTCCACTTGAAAGGTGAAGGGTTGTTTCTTGTTTCCTGCTCCTCTGAGGAGCTCGGTAAGTGGTGCCAGAAGACTTGCATGGTGAGATATGAACCGATGGATGGTGTTAGCAAGGCCAATGAAGGATCGAAGCTGGGTCCAAGAGGTTGGTGTTTCGAAGTCTTGGATGGCCTGAATTCGTGAAGGAAGGACCTCGAGTTGACCGTTTGCGACGTGATAACCGAGGTATTCTACTTGGGTGGCAAGGAAGGAGCACTTGTGAAGCCGGCAGTGAAGTTGATGCTGTTGGAGTCTTGAGAGGACCTTCGTAAGTGAATTTCGTGTTCTTCAGCCGTCTCTGAGAATACTAAGATGTCGTCCATGTAGGCGATGAGAAAATCATCAACGTAGTCTTGAAAGATGGAGTTCACCATTGACTGGAAGGTGGCGGGAGCGTTGGCGAGTCCAAAAGGCATTACGACCCATTCGTAGTGGCCGTATTTCGTTCTGAAGGCGGTTTTATCGGTGTCCTCAGGCTTGATTCGAATTTGGTGGTAACCGGAGGCGAGATCGAGCTTGGAGAAATACTTTGCCTTGCGGAGCCGGTCAAGTATCTCGGTAATATTCGGTAGAGCGGTCCGGTTCTTGACAGTGTTCTTGTTTAGGGCTCGGTAATCGATTACCAGTCGGAGTTTTCCTGCTTGTGCGATGTAAAAGATTGGGGCACCGTAGGCGGAGACCGAGGGTTTGATGCGTCCGTTCCCAATGAGGAACTCCAGTTCCTTCTTGAGGGTGCTGAGTTCTTCTTCGGAAAGTGGGTAGATTGGTCGGTGAGGTGGTCTTGACGAGGGATCTTCTAGGTCGATTTGATGATCGTAGGGTCTTGACGGAGGTATGCCTTTGTACTCGGAAAACACTGTCGGAAACTCCTTGACCATGGCCTTGATATTTTCCGGGAGTGAGGCGAGCACTTGAGCGTCTTTTTCGTTGGCGTCGGCTGTCGTCTTGAGGATAGGTGGGGCTCCAGCGGTTGTTGAGTTGAGTGAAGCTGGGAAATTGCCGATGATGTCCTTGACGTTGATGACTCCCAATCTGACGTTGGGAAGTCTTGCGAGGCGGTTGAAGGTCTTTGCCGAGATGTGTTCAATCGAGATGGGAGCGTTTTCCTTGCAGATCCATCGGTGGCTTGAGAAGGAGAGCGTGTTGGTGGTCCAATCAATGCGTGGGTTGACGCGAGAGAGCCAGTCTTTTCCGAGGATGACGTCGTATGCGATTGGAGCGGAGACGAAGTCTTGTTTGGTGGAGTAGAAGTCGATGGAGAGCCCGAGGTTCTTGAAGAGTCGTCCTCTGACTGCTGTAGAGGTAGTTGCTGCTAGTTTGATGTCGAACTTGTCCTCAGAGGTAGGTGTTGATACCGAGAAGGCGAGGGATTCCTTGACGAAGGAGTGAGTTGCTCCTCCATCAATGAGAATCTTGGCTTGGCGATTGTTGAGAGTACCTTGAATAACGAGAAGGTTTTCGCTTGAGTCTTGCCTGCGAACATGATGGCTGGCAAGGTAGGTTTCTTGATGAGGTCGTTGAGAGTGGTTTGTGGAAGGGACGGTCTTGACGGCAGTTTCCACGGAACAGTCGTCAAGTAGTGCGCGCTCGACCTCCGGCGGGTTCAAACCGGAGGGAGCGCGCGGCGCCGAGTCCTTTTTAGGTCTGCGAGGCCGTCTGCCTCTTGCTGTTGCCGACCGTCGGTTCGAGTTCTGCCTCGGTGTTGTTGCTGCGGGCGTGTTTTGGGCGTCTAATTCCTGGGGCGTCACAGTCTGCGTACTTGTGGTCATGAGAACGGCAGTAAGTGCACCACCCGTTTGCTCTGTAGGTGGCCTTTTCTTGCTCCGTGAGGCGTTCCCTTGTAGCGGTCGTGTTGTCGAGTTCCATTGGAGCGGGACCGTTGTTGACGGGTCTTTCTTGGCGTTGGTTGCGAAAATTCCCTTCTCTCCGCCGATGATGCTGCGTGTCGGTTTGTCGGTTGCCGCGGGAGTGGTTTCCTTCCCTCCAGTGGAAGTCGTCAAGTCGTTCAGCAGCGCGTTGAAGCCTGGGGAGATCATCTTGGATCTGGAAAAGGTCTTCGTTGGTGCGGAGAATGGGCTTGAGACCACGCCGGTACTTGAAGGAGAGGATAACTTCTGGGTAGGTGATGCCGGATCCTTCAATGGCGGCGACTAACTCGTTGAATTGCTGAGAATAGAGGGTTGCTGCTCCTTTCTGCTCAATCTTGTCAAGAGATTCGATTGCTTGCTGCAAGGTGAGTGCCGAAGCAAAACTGTCACGAATCCACTTGCCGTAGTCTTTCCAGGTCATGTTGTGGCGGACTTCTGGGTCGATCCTGCGCCAGTATGTGAGGGCGAGTCCTTGGAGACCTGTGGAGACCCAGTCGACATAGGTCTTTTGGTTACGGAACCTGGGTTCGTCGTAGTCCCCGAGGAAGTCATAAAGCCTGGCGTCTTCTGCAGCCTGGTGGAGGTACTCGTCTATGGCGGCTTGAGCCTCGTGAGCGGCTTTCTTGCGGAGATTCCCATCGAAGGAGACTGGCTTGCGGGACGTGATGCGGAACTCTGGAAGGTGTCGAACGGTTTCTTGGTCGGTGGATTCGGCCATGGAGAGCTTCTCTTGAAGTGCGAGGACTTGTTGCTGGAGGTTGTTGAACGCGAAGGTAAAATCTTCAGCAGACGTAAACTGATTGAAGGCAGGTTCAGGAGAGCCTTGACGCGACATAGCAAGGAGGTGAAAGGTGGGGAAGAAAGGAGAGGGAGGAAGAAAGAAGGAAGTGCTACCAAATGTGAGAGAATGAGCCTAGCGAGGGCGAGAAGTCAAGAGAGCTTTTGAGCGAAGGGAGTTTTTGTAAAGAAGTTGTATTCAAAGCAAGATGTCGGAATTACATGAAATAAAGGTAGCCTTTTATAGGCGAGAGAATCGTAAAAGAAGGTTTCTAATCGGAGAATTTCGTGGAAAAAGAAAACATGATAAAAGGAAAGAAAAACAATAAAGTTCTCGTAAAAGTCTTAAGGAAAGGAAGAAAGTAGTCATGGAAAAGAAAAGGAAAGATAGGACGGACTATTCAGAAGACTGATAAAAGAGGTTTTATAACCTTGTATACGTCTTCATCATAATAGCCAAAGTAAGAAAGAAGAAAACAACGTGAAATAGAGTTGTAAAAGGAAAGAAAGGAAAGATAAAAGATAGCCGAAAAAGGGAAATGTAAGGAAAAGTAAAGTAATACAGGGGTTCTAAAGGTCGGATTTTTGGAGAAATGTCGGTCGTACAAGAAGAGAAATGTCGGTAATACAACGAATATCCCGAACGTACGGATTTTCCGTCACAAGAATTTCCACTCGACTTGCCCTTATATTTCATGAGCTTTGAAGCACCTAATAAATTTTCTTGTTAACCTGTTGTCGTGTGTGAAGTCAAGGAGTGTGGGAGTTTGCGTTTGCCGGAGAAAATAGTGTTTGTGTTGACAGGATGCCGGATTGTGAAGACGGTGTGGTAGTAAAGATATTTGAGGCGGAAATGAGGAGCCTAACATTTTAACACATTGTATTTTCCTGCATCCGAATTAACGGCATTCTAATTCGGCTTCTTATTTCTGTTTGACAACGACGCTAAGCTGTTTGGTTGTCTCCACCAGCAGTCTGCTCGTCTTTTCTTGCTTGAAGTCCGTGATATGCGAACAAACAGTCGACACAAATTTTGAATATTGCTTGCGCGGATACTCGCACAGATCCTATGATTTTGAGTTCATTCTTTGGGTTCACGGCTGGTTCCATGATCAGTTGTAGCCTGCAAAATTCAGTCAGTCCGTGTGTGATGAGGCATGCCCACGCAAATGTCTGTTGAACATGGATGGGTGATCCTTGAAAAACGTTTGACAATTCCAATTGCAATTGACAATCCTCTCGCATACACTTGGCGTTGGGAGAGGGAGACGACGCCCAACACCTTAACCCCCCTGTCCCGTCCTATCCCACGGCACTCTGCTTTACTTAAGTAGCTGTGCAGAATATGCCAGCTCCCTTCATCAACATCCGTAGGGCGGAGCCTCATGATGCGCCCGTCATCATCAAGACACTCACCAGAGACCTTGACACTGGAGATCACATCTCAAGAGACTTGAAGAGAAAGTATGGGGACTATGTGGATATCAATGCGTTGATGTAAGATACTTATATCTTATAGTTCTTACCCTTTGAGCTGTTTGCTGCTAAAACGTTTCCTTACTCTACACTTGAAAAAAATAACCTTCATCCTTCCCACTCCGTCCTTCTCCAACACCACCCTCACTTTCACTAACCCTGACCATAACCATGACAGCGATACCTCCCCATTAAGTTTCGTTGGCTATGACCAAACAAACACCATTCTCCTCGCTTCTGCTCCATCTCAAACGGTCCCCCCATGAACGTCGACAACGCGGAGGCTCAATTGGATACTAACAAACCTCCGGGGAGTGTGAATGGGTCCATCGCGCAGTAGGCCCAACACGACTTTGCCGGTGTCGAATGGCAATTGGGAAGCTTGGTTGAAGGGGCGATATGAGAGTAAGGATATTCATGTGAGTATGGCGCATGGAGGACGTGGGGTTTGAGGGGCAAGTTACAGGATATATCCGTAAAAGACAAGCTATTCCCGTAGCTCGTAGTTTCAGTGCTTTCAGGCCTGCAAGAACCAATGTCTATATATATATCGGGACTAGGGCACGTCCTAACGACCATAACACTTACCGTGGACTAGTTTATCTACTTCCATTTCTTTCTGACTTTTTGCTCGACGTAGCCGAGCATGGTGGTCGATTAATTACTATAAACGCCTCATGTTCTATTATTAATACTACTGTACAAATTAACACTTTACACAAGCACCATTGACCCCATCCCTTCACTCAATTCTAACCCGCTTCTCTTTAATCATCAGATCCATAACACCAAAGTTTCTTTCCTTCTTCGTAGCCCACCGCGACCATCAAGCTCTGTTCGTCGAATCCGCCCTCACAGCCGCCTTCAACCTCATCCCTACCCTCCGCAACATCTGCTACTTCCTCCCAGATACCTTAACCCTCTTCCCTCCCTTCTCTCTTCCTCGTCACCACAACATCAACTCCCCAGACAACCCCGACAAGAAGGGTTATAATCCCGGAAAACCTCATGGATATAGGAGGAGAATGAAACATATTGGAGGAGACACTAGAAGCAAATTTTTTAATGAAGTGCCGATAAAGTATGTGAATGCGCCGTTTGCTTTGTATGTGTGTGCCAGAAGGGATATGGCACCGCCTGTGAAAGTGAGGAGGGCGAGGGTGGAAGATTGTGATGATCTTGCGCCAATGTTTAAAAAACAGAATGTGAGATATTTCTTTTTGTTTCCTCTGTTCGATTCTCGTCTTTCGACTTGACGGTTACGTGTTGAGCTTTGATTACTTAAATTCTATTCAGCTCCTTCAAGAACAAAACGCGGATCACTACCTCGCCGAGCTACTCGAATCCACCTCCGAATCCATCAAAACCCTTGTCGCCGAAGCCGACGGCAACGTTGTCGGTTTCATGAGTCTCACCAAAGATATTGACCAAGAAGTTATCTCCAAGCTCTTCAACGTTGACGTTTTCGACAATCTCGTCAAAGGTGAGCGTCCTATTCAATTCTTCTCTCCTAACGTAAAGCCATAGACATCCCTCAAGACCTCATGGAAGAGGTTGAAAAATCCAAATCCTCCCCCTCTCTCCCCTCCCCCCACAGACCCCGTCGATCCTATCCAAGCCGCCCTCGACTCCATGACTCCTCAATCCATAGCTCTCGCCAAAGCCTCCGCTGCCGCTGCAGCCAACAAGCCGCTATCGTCGCTGCGCGTGATCTCCAACTTCGTCCCAACGTCTTTTGCATCAATCTCTTGTGCATTGAAGAGGCATATGAGAATCAGGCGATTGAGTTTGTCAAGGCTGCTTTTGCTTTGTATACGGATAAGGATTGGTGTGTGGTCACTGTGCCGACGACTCGCCCGAGATTCCGATGTTGAGGGGCTTTATACCTGTTATGGCTAGAGCGGGAAGATACCGTCGTAAGTATCTTTATTTCTGGCTTTTTTATTTTGCTCTTTGTTGGATCCCGGGGCTATAAACGAGCGGATAACGGTGACTTTTCAAAAAAAAAAAAATCCGCAAAAAAAAAAAAACGGGGACGAAAGTTTCGATTTCCTTAATAATTCGCGACACATTGACAGCCCTATATTGTTTAAAAAAGCGCTATAATCTCTTTGTAGCAATCTCAAAGCAATCACAGAAACCATTTTCGGCAAACTTCAATAACGCTTATTATTTAACATTTTATGTATCTCAGCCACTGTCTTTACATCGCCCACCGTTTTGGCATAAACGAATCCGTCACAGTCCGTCGCGGCCGTGCCCGCGATACCGAACTCGCCGCCGACCTTGTCAAATCCCTTGCAGTCGAAGCCGAGCTCCTCCGTAAATTCCGCGACTCCCTCGACGAAAGTTCCGTCCCGTCTCAATCCCTACGTAAGCCCCACCCCTATTTACCTCATTAATATCCCCCTTTTACAGCGTACGCAAGTTACGTTGCCGAATGCAACAACCAAATCATTGGGCGTTGCGGTGCTCGAACGATGCATTGATCCCTCGAGTCTTTGTGATCAATTCAATGTAGAAGAGTTTGTGAATTTGAAGGTGTCGACGTTGACTGGGACCGTGTTGTTGAGGCATTTAATTATGAATCCGATTTTTGGACATCAGGCGAGGGCGTTTCAAGAGGTATTGGATGATCGCTTGTTTCAGCCTAAAGGAGCCAAACGCTGAATGTTTGTAGGAGGTTTTCAGACAGGCGGGGATTCCATGTTTGCTGTTTGCGGTGGATGAACAGAGTAAAACGGACCCGGCGACGAGGTTGATGGCGTGAAGGAGATGATACCTGTCAAGAGGAGGAGGCAGTTAAGTGTTGCTTTTTTTATCTTCTACTTTTCGTCTTTGATATTACGGCCTTGATGAGAGCGTTGTTTCGGAGGGTTGAGGGCATATAAGCTGAAGGAAATGGAGTTTGGAGGCTTCCAGTTGATGAACGCGGGCTTCCTTTCTTCTTTTTATTGATGTTGAATTTCTCGTGCCTATTTGTCCCTACCGTTTTCCTATATTCATAAACGCTGATGTTTGTCAACATCTTTTTGCTTTATTTCCCCATTTTTTTTACGCGTTACTTTTGTGTTTCTTAGAGTTAGAGTCCATCAACCCCATTTTTTTCGCTCTCGTTTCCTGGTCTTTGTTGACGTGTATTTGTTTGTTTTCTACTATATTCGTTGACACGTTTTTTACAGGATTCAATTTAAAGATGGTCTGCGTGATGGCACCCCTGTCGCTCCTAACCTTCCCTTCAACCTCCAAATCATGTGTCCATCCATGCTCTACGAACCAAAGGTACATTTCCAGGCCTTCATCCTCCTTTCCCCATTTAATAACCCCCGACCTCCTTTAAAAGATCATCTTAAATACTCGAATCGTCGTGGTAGGTGGATCCGACGTGGGCCTAGCGTTTTTTGGAACGATTAGTCTATGTGAGTCTGAAAAGCGTGTGAAGGGGTCTTAGAGATTAATTTTGGTAGAAATCGAATCTGTATTTTGCGCATTTGACCCTGATTTCGAGTGCGGGGGCACCACCCGTTTCACATGCTGCGGGCTTAGTGTCTGGGTTGTGTTATTCGCCAACAGAGTATGTAGAGCTTTGTTGCTTTTTTTATGTGGTTGAAGACTTTTCTTTCTTTTCCTTTTTGTTGGTTTTCCTTATCTTCCTTCTCTCTTTTTTTTTTTCGGAAGAATGCTGTGGGTTCTCTTTTTTGGTTGATAACAGTGTATATATTTAGGTTAAAACAGCTGGGATTGGATCATTACGTGCAAGGTTATCAAGACGACCACAAACGAATTTGACAGAGTCATGAAACGTGTTCGTCTCCACAACGGTGCGATGGTGCCGTGAGTGTCACCTCTTTCAAACCAACACTAATCAACCGCCTCACAGATACGACTTACCTTTTCGTGACCCCCGGTGTTCAATTCTTTCATCCCTCTCTCTCTGACGATTTCGCGAAACTTGGGGGAGTGTTTAATCTGAGTCAACGCGATTTTGAGATGGTTGAACGGCGGTTTGAAAATTGACGAGACGGAATAATAGTGAGGATACGTTTGCGGTGGTGTGAGTGAAACTGTTTTGTTTTTTGTTTTTTGTTTAGGCGAGTGGGGTTTTTTTTTTTGTTAGAAGAGAGGGGGAGCTTTTATTTTTTCTATGAGGGGGGTGGTAATTTGTGACACTTTTTTTTTATATAAAAAAGGTACGGAAGGGATTTGCAAGCTTACATGACGATCAATAGTAAGTTTTGTTTTATTTGGGGTTATGAAGGAGATGCGTTTGTTTTTTTGTTTGTTTTTTTTTTTTAGCGCGTGTATTGACATGGTGTTTAGCTATGATCCAGAAAGGCGTTCCACCAGGCTGGATCGCACTTGTCCTTCCCCCTCATAAAAACACAACTGGTGCGTTTGATAATTCCGTTGTCGAAAAAAGGTAGTCTTCACAAAAAAAACTTTATCCATAACATTTTTACCACTGCTAAGGTTCATGAAAAACTGAAATCCCTCGGCGTTCACCTGTTTGATAATTTCAAAATTGTGAATTGGGAATCACACATGCATAGCGTTACATCTGTCTCCATATGGGTATGTCCTGGTTTCGTCCAAACCCTGGTGACCGATATTTTTTTTTAGAGCAAGGAAAGCAAAACCGAACTTGTTCTTAAACCTGTTGATATTGTGCTTTACGCGGATGAAAAAAGCGTGGACCCTGAAACATTTCGATCCATCAATGACAGTTGTCTTGTGTTTGATGGACGGTTGGTCATTGATAAGTATTTTAGAACGCAGGATCCGTATATGTGAGTGGTTACTTTTTTTATTTTTTGTGATGAATTTCGTTGGTAATGACATTTTGGGGTAGTTATGCTGCTGGGAGTATTACGAAATATTCGAGCAAATATCAGACGAAATGGGCACATGGACATTACGATTCAAAGGAGGTCGGTATAAGGTAACCCCTAACCTTCTACTAAAGTTGATAAACATTCTATTCATACCTTCCTCGTCATCGACACTCTCGTGTCATTCAAACATCTCATCTCTCTTTCCCATTAACACACTCATTTGTCCCACAGCTCGCCGACACCATCCTCTCCCTCATCGACCCATGTCCCCCCCACCAGACCTCGAAGAAAACACCACCCTCCTTCGTTTCACCTCCTCCAAAAAAATCTCCGCCAAACTCCCCACCAACCTCAATTACTTTCATTTCGATCAACCCCGTCTCCCCTCTCACACCCTCGAGTATCGCCAAAAACGACCAGACTATGTAAGACCCCCACACTCCCCTCAATCTCTTTGTATTGATTATTTGCACAGGTCGAGATCTCGTCATTGATGATGAGAAAATGGGTATTTCAGAATTCATGTGGATACGTTTGGGTATATAAGGAGTTTGACTTATCTGGGGACACGCGGGGTACCAATGGATAATTATTGTGTTTCTATGGGTTGCATGAACGGTACCTTAATTGTCTGGTTTCGCGGTTTGACGAAGGCATCATCACCGATTTCGTGGCGTAAGTAAAACATCCACGCCCCCGTATCCCGGAAACCTGGTTTTTTGTCCCTCTCCCTTTCTCAATTCTGGGTATACGTGTACTGTCATTTAGTCAGTGTGCTTTCTGGTAATAACGCGTTTTGCAGATTTTTCGCCGAGACTGGGCCCTCCCATCTTCCACGACCGATTCCTCGACTACATTGAAGAATCCCGTAAAGAAATCCTCGACACGCACAGCAGCGCCGTCGACGATCTTACATTTAAACTCCTTGATCTCGCGACATCCCCAGACGTACCGGTAAAAAAACCACATTAATCCTTCCCCCCCTCATAACATTATTTTAGATTGAAGATGAAGAACGCGTGGATATCTATCGAAAGTTCACGCAGAGCGAGGATCGGAAGAAATGGGATGATAAGATTTTCGAGTTTGTGAATGCTACGCAGGTGTTCAAGTCGTTTCTTGATGTGGTTTTCCAGAAGAAGAGCTTCGGGTAGAGGAGTGTTTTTTTCTGTATAGTTTTTTGGTTTAATGGTTTGGTAGAATAAAAATGGACGTTTTTTGTTGTTCTTTTGTTGTGGTCGTGGATACCGGATGATTATGGTTGATTTAGATTGCATTTGAGAGATGCAGTTAAACGGAGGTCTTTTTTAGTTTTAATTCAACGTGGGGAATGACCGGGATGTTGTCATGGATGCAAGATCCGATTGGTGATGAAGAAACAGGTTGGAATGGGCAGGTCGGATAGGACCGGCAGCTTGGTTTCTTTGGTGTAACCGCAGTACCTAGAATAAAAACAACGAAGGGCGGTTGGGAAGCATTGTACCAGTCGGTTTTGGGCTCAAAAGGTTAGTGGAATATGAGAGGGGGAGGGGGTTATAGGAGGTGGGGTGATGGAGGTGGATGGATGGTGGTATGATGGAATGGACGGGTGGATGACGGGTTAATGTTGGGTTTGACATTTTTTGAGGGATTATTTGTGCATGACACACACACCATCATTTTGCTATAACCATTTCACAGACACACTCCAGCCGTACTCCATCTATCAATCCATCGCTCCATCCATCCATTCAACACCACCACCAACAATAACAAGAAATCAATGCCCCTCCGCGTTCCCATCATAGGCGCTGGCACAGTTGGTCCCATCATTGCCCTCCTCCTCAAGAAAGCTGGCCATCAACCGTCCTCTACGACCACATTGCTGCAGCTGGTGATGTGGGTGGTGGCATCAACTTTGCTGTGAATGGATTGAGGGTCATTCAAGAGCTTGGGTTCTTGGACGAATTCAAGAAAGAAGGTCAGGAGGGAGAAGTTGTTACAGGTGTTGATTATATGTTTAGGAACGCCGATGATAAAGACTTTGGTGAAAAAGTTGGATGGGAGAAGGATTACAGAGTTTTCGGGAGAGGCGATTGCGGAGAAATATGGGATTCATAACGTTGGTGAGTAGCTTATTTATGTATATGTACATTCGTATTTTGTCCAGTTTCTCGTTCTTTTGTTCGTATTGACTTTATTCAATAAAAATAATGAATAGGGATTCGTCGAAGCCGTATGCACAAACTCTTTCTCTCAAAAGCTCAAGAAGCCAACATCCCCATCCATCTCAACAAAAACCTCACCTCCATTGTCCAACCCTCCTCCTCCACCTCCCTCGGCGTCACCGCTCATTTCACAGACGGTACCCAAGCCGATGGTGACATCCTCATTGGCGCCGACGGTCTCAATTCCATCACCCGCTCCGCCGTATTCGGTACCAACGAACCCGCCCCGCGTTTTACCGGCATCGAAGCCATCATCGGGATCTCCACGACACCTAACAATGCCGTCACCCAGATTCTTCAGGGCGGTGGGAAGCAGTTTGGAATGTATGGGATCGGGAGGGATGAGGTGGTGTGGTTTGTGGGGTATCAGCAGATGCAGGAGAATCTGGTCAAGGAGAGTTGGGAGGGGGGGAGAGGGGGTGGCGAAGCGGGAGGCCAAGAATTTGGCAGAATTGTTTAGGGAGTGGGGAGTCGAGGAGAGTTTTGCAGAGGTTGTGGAGAGGTCGAGCCGGGTTATTCGGTATGGCATTTTTGATAGGGAGCCGAGAAAGCCTTGGTCAAAGGGTAATGTGGTTTTGATAGGTGATGCTGGTGAGTTTTTTTGTTTTTTGTTTTTTCCCCCGTATTATTTGGTAGTCTTTGTGGATGCGTCTGTAATCTTTTCTATAATTTTTCAATCTAAATAATCAACTACTTACGATACTATTGTAAAGCCCACCCTATGCCCCCTCACCTTGGCCAAGGCGGCAACACCGCTCTAGAAGACAGCGGCGTCCTTAGCCACCTCATCACACGTCTCCACCCCTCCACCTCCACCACCACTCCAACGTCTCTCTCCGACGCGCTTTTGATATCTACGAAAACATGCGAGCAAAACGAACCAGCGATATAACCAAGTCTGCACGAGAGCTTGGGAAGATCAATTCGTTGGAATCGCCATTGTTGTGCTCGCTGAGGGATGCGGCGATCAGTATGACGGTGTGGATGAACGGAGGGGTGCCGCCTTTAGATGCTATGTATGGGTACAAGTGTAAGGAGGAGGTGGAGAAGGCGTTAAAGAAGGAGGAGGAGGAGAAGGACGGGAAGGTCAAGATTTGATTTTCTTTCTTCTTGGTCTTGTTAACTATCTCGTTTGGGCAGTAGATCTTATTGTTCTTTTTTTTTATTTTCTTTCGAAAGTTTCGATATCTTGTCGATGACCTCTTTCTTTTCTCATCTCATAAAAGTACATCTTTATTATTTTTTTTTTGGGGATTGTTTTCAGTTTTTATCTCTCTTCCAGTTCTCGGTGTATAAAAAGAAGCAAGTGGTTTGAACATGTATATTTTAAGTGTTTTACCAGCAACGGTTTAAATTTACGCCTAAATGTTTATTACCGAAAAGGGCAAACCAAGGGCTTTTGTTCTAAATTCATTTTTTAAACTCCGAAATTGCGGAAAAATAAACTCTATACAAGAGATCACGTGATGAATGTGATTGGTGAATCTTGTGTGCTTATCCGGACAATTTCTCGATCTTTGAGTGTGGCCGTGTGGGTTCTCATGTGGGGGAAGAAGCAATTTGTAAAATTGGATAATTAATAATACATACAGGGATCGGGGATTTGTTATTCTGTAAACTCTTGATCCGCCTCGAGAGAGTCCGTCGTTGTCGTTCGTCGTCGGCTTCACTGTGTATTTTTTGTTATCTGATTCTTGTGGTTGGAGTTTGTCATATTCTGTGGGATCTTTCTGGTGAGCGTTTGTTAAAACAATGACGTTGAGAGGGAAGAAGGGATGCGATGACGATGAGGATGAGGATGGGGTGCGATCGATGGGGTGGGTGACAGTGAGTGTCAACTTGGAAATGAAACGGTCCTTTAGAGGCACTGGATGAAATCTCGAGCGAGTTACTTCCAGATGGTTTACATGAACATGGAAAAAGACTTACTGCATGCATGCGCTGGGTGATTTGGGACGATAAAAGATGAATGTTACTTCCCCAGTGGCCATCCCCAACCTCGTTTGCTTTTTATAATATTGCTGATCGATTTGTTTTTGAAGGTTGAGAATCCATGCGTGAGAGGAAAAAGTCATCTTCGACGTCCCCCATTGCTTTACTCAGCATCTGGATTGCTTCTCGGCAGAGAATTTATTAATCGAAATCCGGGTAAGGCTTCATGCTGCTGGTTCTAATTTTTTCACATTCACTTGCGGGTTCACTTACGGGTTCACTTTTTTCGAGAGCCTTTGTTGCTTTTTTCGTTTCTTTTCTTTTTCGTGTATTGAAAAGTAAAAGTTTGATTTTTATCATTAACTTATCTTTTTCCTCACGCGTCATTGTTATTCTTTGTATCGTCTCTTTGTCGTCCTTCTCCTTTTCTACCTAACCTTTTTTCTTTTTTTTTTTTTTTCTGGAACGGTGATCTAAATGAACTCTGTCTCATCAGAATCCAGCGCCTCTTTCAGATCCTGACCAGAATCGACTCAATATCCCAACATGCAGCATACCTCTACATCACCACCAGCAGCATCCTCTGACCCGTACCCTCATTATCAGGTAATAAAAAAATTCATATCGATTACCTTTGACTTGAAGTATTTAACAACCTTTTTTTTGCAGTCATGACAGAACACACCCCTCATCCCTCATCTTCCACCCCCGATCCTCTGACATCTCTCCTCCAACAATAACAACAACAACAACACCTGAAGTACCACTACCACCCACTGACCCATCACACACCTCCCCGCCTCCTCCCCATCCACCACCACCCCCGCAACACAACTCTTCCCACCTCCTCCCTCCTCCTCATCAACGTGGATGTCCGGTATCCGCGCTCGCGAAAACATCTCATCCGACCAAACCGTGATCTCCCCCTCCATGTCTACCATCACCCCATTTACCCTCAACTCTCCCATCCCCTCTCCCCTCAACCCTCCCGTCCTCCCACCCCAACCAACCATGAACCAATCGTCACCGAACCCTCACTCGCACCCATCATACCCATCCCCTCTGATCTCCCCCGGGATGCCTCGCGAGCCGATCTGGAGACGCGGACGCTTATTTCTAGGTTTTTGAGGAGACAGCCTGTACGGTTGAGACGGATTGCGGAGATTGCATTGCGGTATGATCATGGGAAAGAGTTTTTCCCCGATGCTATACCGTATGAGTTGGAAGGGATTGTAAGTGTTGTTTTCTTTTCTTTTTTTACGAAAGGTGGCAGGGGCAAAAGCGTTCTTTGGATGGATTCTTCGGGTGTATTTGTTTGCTCGATAATAATTTTAAGACTCTTTTACTTGTCTTTACCATTCTTTACTGCTTAACATCCCGGTGTCTTTTTACTTCACTCTCCAATCTCAATAATTATTCATACATAATTAAACCCACCTACAGCCAACTTAACCTCGCCTTTTTTTTCTGCAGCTCCCCAACATCACCTACACAACCCGCATCCGCACCCTCAACCACGTCCTCTCCCATTTCCGCACCCTCTCCGATTACCGCCCATCATCCGCACCGTCTGTTCCGCCCTCGGTATCCTTGCCGTCATCTTTGTCCTCATTCTACGTGTCGTGCAGATTGGTCCTAATGGATTCGTCGCTCCTGGATCTAACCCTACCAATGGAACGAGTACGAGTACGAGTTCGATGGGGAGTGGCGGGGGTGGACCGAATCCGGCGGTGGTCAGTGGGGTTGTGTTTTTCGGGAATCGTGGTGGCGGTGGTGGTGTTTTGTGCTATGTCGAGACCGTTTAAGGTAGGACATTTCTGCTTATGTTTAGGAGTGGTTTTTTCCCTTTTCCGGGTTTAAGACTGTCTTGTTATCTTGAGATTCCGTGTATATATGCTTTTCACGATCGAAATTCTTTCAACACTTAGTGTGATATTTATTTGCCCCGGCGTTCTAATTTCCATTTTGTACCCTCGATTTCGTTAATTTCTCTTTTGACTCTCCTCAACTCTTACTCTTCTAATTTTTGTTTCATTTGTTTGATTTCCCACCTTTTTTTTTGGGTTTATTTTATTTTCCTTTCTCATCCTCACCCGCTTCTCCACCAGCCCTACGAACGGTGGTCCAAGAACTCCGTCGCTGGGAACAAGAAGACAAACCTCTCCGCTTAGTCTACCGTACCCATCGTCCCCAGGACGTGTTTGGCGGCATCGCCTTTAAACCTGTCCAACCACCTTGGACCATCACCATAGAGCAACGTGAACCGTCGGAAGCGGAACTGGCGCTACGGGAGGAGGAGGAGGCGAGACCGGGGAGTGCACCCGAGACGAGGGATTCGAATGGGGCGGTGTACTTACCGAGGTATGAACCGGGGGAACCCGTGGAGGACGTGGTGGTTGTTGTGGAAAAGACTGGGGGGGAAGATGAGAGGGGTTATCGTCCAATCCATCATTACAATCCTCTCCGTCAACTTCATCCCTCCGTACCGCCGCCATGCCTTCCCCATCACCGTCGTCTACATCCCTTGTTAGAACACCATCGTCATTCACCTCTACCAGCACCGTTGACGATGACGACGTGGTTATTGTGTCGCCGTACCTCCAATCGCTTGGCCCTCAACCACCGCAGTATGGGGAGGTCAGGAGAGCCAGACGGAGGGAACGGAGGGAGGGGGTTTTGGGACGGTTGGCGAGACGAAACACTCCTGCTGCTGGTGGTGATAGTGGGGTGGAGATTGAGATGGGGAGACGGGGACCACCGAGGTATGAGGAGGCTGTGAGGGAGTAGTTTGACTTTTTTTTTTTGGTTTTCTTTTGTCCGTCGTCACGAATTCTTTTATTCGAGCATCTATGATTATCTGTCGCTTTGGTTTTTGTTCTTTTCTTTTTACATACCCCCCACCCCCTATCACACCTCTACCCATTAGTTTTGGCTCTGCTACCCGTTTTTGTATGTTGTGGTTGTGTTCTGAATAGGGATCTCATTGGTTATCATGTGCATGTTCTGCTGCATTATTATTTTTATCACGGGTCGGAGAAAAGGCTCTTTTTTTTACGCTTACGATAACGAAGCGAATGAATTGATGCGGATATATAACTTGGTACAAGGAGACGGCAAAAACACTGCTTATGTCCGTGAAAAAGGGTTATCCATCACCAGGAAAGTGAACGATGTCGTTTATCAAATGAAAATGGCGAGAGTTCTCAAAACTCTTAGAATCATACCAGCAATGACGCTTTTAGCGCCTTTTTCAAATACATAAGCTGTTTTCCGAGGATGGAGAAAGCACTGGGTAAGGCTCACATCATATCGTTGTTGCAAGTGATGGGAAAGAGAATGTACGGCTCGATGCAACTTAAAACGATAATAGCATCGCTAGACGTTGTAGTTTAAAGAATGTTGCCCACTTTCGATCCGCAATGATCATGTCTACTTGGTATTCGGTCGTGGCTTTTTCGCACTTCAGAGGTTTGCTGAAAGCTCCATCAACCCCTATTCAACTTTCACAGGATCGTCATCAACTCTCTTCCTGCTCTCCGTAATTCTTGAAAGGTGCCTCCTCAACCCCGCTTTTCTACCCGTCGTTCCTGCTGACAGCGCCCCAAAGTGGGTCCCAGCGCCTAAAGTGTCCAAAGATCCAAAGAGACAGCCATAAACGTAAATTTGTCACGCAGACAGGCAAACGTAGGGAACACCTCAACCCACCATTTGAATCCTCAAAAAGTCGATCTTGGAGACTTTGGTTCACCGTTTCCCCACCCTCGTGCATTCTCTCGTGAACTTTAGATTTTGGTTGCAGGAAGGAGGAGGAGGAGGATACACCCCATAGAGTTGAAAAACGAACTTCTGTGTGTTCTTTTGGTTGTTTTACGGGGAAGAAAAGGACTTTGATATCTGCAGTGCATGTGGGGTTTGAAGAATGGGGAATGATCGAAGTGATGTGATCTTTGCGGGAGTTCGGGCCGCTAGGTGAGATCTGTGGTTTTGGTTTTGTTTCTTGGGTTTGGTTTTCGAGAGGGGCCGGGGGGGGGGGTGGAGGTCGCAGTACAGGAATGGGTGCATTAAGTGATGAGGAACGAGAGTGGAAGATTTAGAAGGGATCTTGGGGATGCACTACGAGGGCATGGAAATGGATGGAGGGATGCAACCCGTTGTCTTTTTTGGATATAGATAGCATTGATGTGATGACAGTCTCAACTTGGAGGGATATGCAATAATACATGATTCTTTGCATGAGCAGCGAGCGACCTTAACCGCATATTCGTGAATTGTGCTTTTGAATGGACATGCATCAACTCACACTGACCTTAACAGGACCGACGCGCAAAGACTCAAAACCGCCAAAGAACTCCGTGATCATGTAATTCTTCCCCATCGCCCGCCTTTTTTTCTCATATTGTAGGTTACCCTCGTATCTCGCGAAATATCCGGAGACCCCTTCACCAAATTCATGTCTGACGTTCATCGACGGATCTATGAGCTTGTGAATGGGGATGTGAATGATAAGTTGGGAGCGTTGGCTTGCATTGGTATGTGAAGTTTTTTTAAGAGTGTGGAGTTGATGTTGGTGTAGATCAACTTGTGGATGTTGAGGGAGAGGAAACTGAGGCAAGAATAACGAGGTTTGCGAATTATTTGAGGGTGTTGATTGGAAGTGCAGATGGGAAGGTCTGTGGAGAGGGAGCAAGGGTGTTGGGTGAGTTAAACACATTATTTTTCCTCCCCACGGTCAAATTTAGCTGCAAAATGATGGCATTCAACACCAATACGGTTAAAAGCCACGATGTTTGCAAGAGTTTTTGCATTCTCGACTTTTGATAGATACGGCGTTGTTGACAACATGTATAGGACGTCTGGCTCTTCACGGAGGGACTCTTACAGCCGATTTTACGGATTTCGAGGCTAAGAGAGCGCTTGAATGGTTACAAGGTACCTTGGGAGGTCTTGGAGGGTTTATTTTTCTGACACGGTTTAAGGGGATCGCGGTGATGTGAGACGATACGCTGGTGTACTTGTACTCCGAGAATTATGTTGGGCGACACCTGGATTGATGCATAATTATGTGGGGACCATGATGAGTGTTGTGTGGGTTGCGTTAAGGGATCCAAAGGTTCTTATTTTTACCCCCTTTTTCTCTTATGCTCTTTATCAGTCATTCATTGTGAATTAATGTCTGTGTAGGTGATGATTCGTGAGGCTGCTGCGCAGGCGTTGGGCGCGTTTTTGGAAATTGTAAAGAGTAAAGAGGAGCTTGGAGGAGTTTGTGGATGGCTTTTTGATGAGGCGCGGAAGGGGCTTGTTGGGGTAAATAGGATAGAAGTTGTGCATGGGAGTTTGCTAGGAGTTCGGGAGGTTGTGGAACATGGTGGGGAGGTGAGCATTGTTTTGTCCATAAGTGAATCTGGTTTCCTCTTTCTTTTTTTTTTTTGTTGGCTGGGTTTTAATGCTGGGTCTTCCTTCAGGTGGTGGAGCCTCGATACAGGGACATACAGGATGTTATTTTAAAGTTTAAGGATCATCGGGACTCGGGAGTTAGGAGGACGGTTGTTGCGCTTTGTTCGGCGCTTGCTGGAGTTCAGAGGGGGTTTGTCGGGGAGGGGTTTTTGAAGGAGGTTATGGGATATCTTGTTTATGAGATGGGGAGAGAGGACGCGAGGGATGTTGGTGAGCTTTTTTTTTCAACCCACTTCATTTTCAAAAATTGCGAAACATTTTTTTTTTCGAACGTTAAAGCCCAATGTCTTCTGCTCGATATTAATTCTGGGAAACAGCTTTCATCGCCATTGGCAAAATCTCACTCGCCGTTCGCGCATCCATTATCCCCTACATCCCCACCATCATGACCGGTATCCAAACCGCGTTTCTTGCGCGAACGTGAGCAACCCCCGCAACATTTCTTTTCTAATAGGTTCTAGGACCCGCCGTCTTCGTCTTGCATCGCTGTCCGACCCAGCGCCGATTTATCAGTGTATCAGTATGCTTGCAACAGCCGTGAAGGGGAGTTGGGGAGATATTTACCGGGCTTGTTGGATGAGATGTTTGGCGGGGGGTTGAGTCGGGCGTTGAAGGAGGCGCTTGTTGTGCTTGAAAGGGAGGTGGAGGGAATTCAGGGGTTGTTCAAGGTGAGTTTCTTTTTGGCCATTTCGTTTATCATTGTTTTTTTTTTTTGTTTTTTTTTGGAATATTCATCTTGGGACTCTCATTCTATGTCTCCCCTCTTTCACTTGACAAATTGTTTTTTAATGATGCTTTTGTGTGTATTTCGTTAAATCTTGGCTTAAAGTGCGGTTCTTGATATGCTGTGTATTGAGCTGTGCGGAGAACCGTATCATCATCCCGGTGCACCTTTACCTTTAAAGTCAGAACCTACAACTGCAACGCTAGTAAAGGATCCACAGGTAAAATATGGCACACATGTATCTTACATTATTTAGAATCGAGACGTTGATGCGATCGTTCTAGCCTTGGAATGTTTCGGTGGAGGTTTTTAAATTTAAAGGTTCTTTGTTATTTTTATTCTTCTCGTTCTTATGGATTTTCCTAGGCTTTCCGTTGCAAAGAACAGATTCGGCGTTGCATTGTAAAGTATTTGCAGGATGTTGAGCCGAGAATTCGGAAAGCGGCTGCCGAGACTTGCTGCTATATAATTGGGGATGTGTTGGGTGGGTCTGAGGTGAGTTTTCCCCCCGCTATTAGTGGAATTGCCTTTTTTGTTAAGTTGCTTAAATTGACATTTTGGTGTAGGGGACAGGATGGATGGTGGACATCGAGGAGGCCTTTGAGAAGGTGTTTAGCGTTGGGGATTAATGACCCTGGTGAGTTGGAGTAATGCTGGAGTGACGCTCTTTCCCCAATTGACTCGACTAAACGATTTAATGTCTTCAGACTTTAATATTCGCCAAGCCGTCCTCTCATCCCTTGACGAACGATTTGACTCCCTCCTTGTTCACCCCGAAAGCCTCCGAGGCCTTTTCGTCGCCTTTAACGACGAAATACTCGAAATCCGTGAACTCGCCATCACTCTCATCTCCCGCGTAGCCCCAAAAAAACCCCGCCGATTCCCTCCCACGTCTCCGTCGCATCCTTATTCAACTCCTCAACGAACTTTCCTACGCCGTCGTTCCCCACCAACGCGAGGAAAGCGCTCGACTCCTGGGTCTCGTCATTCTAGGCGCTCCTGATATTACACGATACCACGTTAGACCTGTCGCCAAAGTCGTTTTGGATAAAATTAAAGACCCCAATGTGAGAGTTGCTGCGAGGTCTCTGATGGCGGTTGGGGAGTTATTTAATGTGGGAGGCGATGTGGAGGGATTAATGAAGGTTGTCATTACCCCTTGTTATAGAGGCGATGGCGGATAGAGGGAGTTCGACAAAAAGAGAGGCGGCACTTTGTTGTCTTGGGCGGGTTGTTCAGGGGACCGGGGAGGTAGTTAAGCCCTATTTAGAGTATCCAACGTTGATGGGGCTTCTGGTGAATATGTTAAAGTCGGAGCAGTCGCCAACGTTGAGGTTGGAGGCTGCGAAGGTTATTGGGACGTTGGGGGCGTTGGATCCGTATCGGTATAAGGTATTTTTTTTATTGCTTTTATATTTTATCGTGCTTTCCACCCTTTTTGCATCGTTCCGTGGCACTGGTATTCTTGACATGCGTATCGCCGCTTACGATTTTTGATTAGTGTTGATCGAGTGCACTTTTTTTGACCAATTTTTTTAATGACTCTCGTCAGCTTATTTCAGCCCCGACATCTGTCCAAGCCAGTACTAGCGGAGAAGTAGAATCGAGGCGGTTTAATTTCACGCCTGCTGCCGAAGAGTATTACCCCACAGGTATGTTTTCTTGAATGAAGCAATTTACTAATAATGTAATAAGTCGTTATTGAGGCTTTAATGCGGATTTTAAGGGACGCGACGCTCAGTGCGTACCATCCGGCTGTAATAGAGGCGGTGACAAATTTTTTTAAAGGATTTGGGTTGAAGGGTGTTCCGTTTCTTCCCACGGTGTGTGGCTCTTTCTATCCCGCTATTTTCGGCCTACTCGAGTTTATATCCTTATCAATCTCTTTATTATTGAATATTAACACGAGTTGTAGATCATGCCAGTTTTCCTGACAATGATGAGGTCCACTCCAACAGATATGCTGGACTTTCATCTCAAACAGCTCGCTTTTATCATTTCTACGGCCAAGCACCATATCCGCAACTACCTTCCCGATGTATTCGCTCTCATAGAAGAATTCTGGCAGTTGAATACTGGGGTTCAAATATCTATCCTTTCCGTCATCGAATCCATTGCCGCAGTGACCCTTATCGACTTTAAACGCTATCTTCCTACAGTGTTTCCTCGACTTCTTGAAATCTTTGAGAACGACACAAACGATAAACGCTTAGCCACACAAAAAGTTCTCAGTGTGTTACTTGTTATCGGAGAGAACCTTGAGGATTACCTTTATCTGGTCATTCCGTGTATTGTCAGGCTTTTTGTGAGGCCGGACGTGCCGATTGTTTTGAGGAAACAGGCGATTACGTTTGTGGGTAATCTATGCATCAGGGTTATCTCGTTTGATGATCAGGCGTCGAGAGTCGTTCATCCGTTGGTGAGATTGTTAGGGGAGGGACCTGAGGAGTTGTTTGGAGCTATTGTGGATACACTTTGTGTACTACTATGTCATATTGGTCCAGACTTTTTGGTGTTTGTGCCTGTGATTGAAAAGGTATAGTGTAAAGTGTAAAAGTTTCTGTTGTTTTCTTTGTCCCTTTAACATGATTCGAACTGACAGATTTTATTAGGCTTTAAAGGGGAAGAAAGGTAGCTATCAAAGGTACACCTCGCTTGTTGATAAACTTGAACGAGGAGAAAGCATACCAAAAAGGTCGTCGGAACAAAGGTAAACGTTATTTTTTAGTGTCACATTATAGTCTAACCAATATTGTTTTAGGTTGATTTCAGGGGACGAATCGACTGTCGTAGATGCGTCCACGAAACCACACCCTGTGAATGCTCTTCAACTAAAGAAAGCATGGGAAGCTTCCGAAACTTTTACAAAGGACGACTGGTCAGAATGGATACGGCGTTTCAGCGCAGAGTTGTTAAAGGAATCTCCGTCATATGCGTTTCGAGCTTGTGCGGCACTCGCAGGCGTTTATCCGCCTCTTGCAAGGGAGCTTTTCAACTCGGGATTCTTCTCGTGTTGGGTTGAACTCCAAGATGACTCAAAGGCGGATCTTGTCGCTTGCTTGGAAATTGCTCTCAACTCACACGCTGTTTCGCCAGAAACTGTTCAGATGGTCCTCGACCTCGCTGAATACATGGACCGCATTGACGCATCCCTTCCGATCGCCATAGATAAGCTTGCGGGGTTCGCTCAAAAGTGTCAGGCTTATGCTAAGGCCTTGAATTACCAAGAAAAGCTGTTCGTCAAGGATCCGTCTTCTCAAACGATTGAGGCGTTGATCAGCATCAACACGATGCTGCAGCTCCCTGATTCGGCCATTGGCGCGCTTGTCTGCGCAAAGGAGATGCAGAGAGATGTGGGGCTGGATGCGGTTTGGTATGAGAAGCTGCAGAGGTGGGAGGATGGACTTGCTGCCTACGACAGGAGACAGGAGGATGACCCGGGGTCGGTGGAAGCGGCTATGGGGCGTATAAGGTGCCTTCATAATCTTGGCGAGTGGGAGGCTTTGATTAAGCTTGCGGATGAGAGATTGCCGAGTTTCGGTAGTGAGGGGAAAAGGAGGATTGCGCCACTTGCAGCGGCTGCAGCATGGGGGTTAGAGAGATGGGATCTCATGAAAGATTATACGGAAACTATGGTTCAGGAATCACCTGATGGGTCTTTCTTCCGGTATGAAGTCTTTATAGAGTTGATCGTTTCATTGCTAATATGCTTTTCTTTTGTAGTGCTGTGCTTGCTCTTCATTTAAATCGGTATTCTGATGCTAGTGAGAATATTGGGAAAACAAGAGAACTTCTTGATAAGGAACTCATGGCACTTGTTGGTGAAAGTTATAGCCGTGCTTACCCGTAAATACTATTTTTAGTCGTCCCTTTGCTTTACATACTGTTTTTAAACATTCTGACTTTTAATTCCTTCATTCTTTCAGTGTCTTGGTCAGAGCGCAAATGCTGGTGGAGCTCGAGGAGATTATCAATTTCAAGAAAAGCTCCGAACGTCGCGAAAAGCTACCCGCGCTGAAGAAGATGTGGATGAACAGGTTCGTAAAAGGGCATAAAAAACATACAAAATGACTGAATACTGTCAGGCTGAAAGGGTGTCAACGAAATGTGGAGGTTTGGCAGAGAACACTCCGTGTTCGTGCGCTCGTGCTCTCTCCAAGGGAAGATTCCGTGATGTGGATCAAATTCGCCAACTTATGCCGGAAGAGCGGCCGTCTCTCTTTCGTACAATACTTTGGCAGGACTTCTCAGCAACCAGGCTCGAGATCTTGGAGTCCTCGATATGTTAAATAATCCGCCAAATGTTATATACGCCTGTCTGAAACATACTTGGGCTTCTGGCGTTCGTGACCATGCTTTAAATCAGATGAGAGATCTCACCAACATGATGGTCGATACTCTTGGGATCACCACAATGAGTGACATAGTGACGCAGGTGGAGCAAAGCAGGAATGACCCGCGGAAGACTGGATTGTTAAGGCTTTTGGCGAGGTGTTATTTAAAATTAGGAGACTGGCAGAGTGGTCTTCAGGAAGAGCTGAATGAGGTATGTTTTGCCCTTATATCGCTGAATATTGCCTTTTTGCTTTGTTTTGATATATTTGTTAGAATGCTATACCGGAAATCCTTCGTTCATATTCTGCAGCCACATGCTGTGATAAGGATTGGTATAAAGCATGGCACCGGTGGGCGATGGCCAACTTTAAAGCTTTGTCGTATTTTGAAGCGCAAAGCGAGACTGTTCCCGCGCAGGTTCTTATCACGTACCTTGTCCCTTCTTTACATGGTAAGGGTGTGTAATTGGTGCCACGCTAATAACATGTATAGGATTCTTCCAGTCCATTGCTCTCTCCAAATATAGTTCACTGCAAGACACCCTTAGGTTGCTGACCCTTTGGTTTAAGTATGCGTCACGACAAGAAGTGAATATGGCTGTTGGCGATGGTTTGAAACGTGTAACTTTGGATACATGGCTTCAAGTTATCCCTCAGGTGATTATAATTTAAATTGTTCTAAATTGTAATTCGTTAACAACTATGTATTAATCTATCTTTTGGTACCCACTTTAATACTGTGCGAAGCTCATCGCGAGAATTCATGAAAGCCATCCTCAGGAATTAATCCATCAGATTTTGACAAACGTTGGCAAATATCACCCTCAAGCGCTCGTCTTTTCTTTGACAGTTGCTTCAAAGTCTCCTGTGGCTGCTCGAAAAGAGGCCGCTATAAAGATAATGGAGAAAATTCAAGTACATAGCGCATCTCTAGTTGAGCAGGTATGTATGGCATTTTTTTTTTTTCTGCAGCATGAAATCTTGTTCATATGATCTTAACGCTTGTCTTTCTGTAGGCTGTTCTTGTCAGTGAAGAATTGATTCGAGTGTCAATCTTATGGGAGGAGGTTGTGGTATGAGGGTCTTGAAGACGCATCGCGGTATTATTATCAGGATAGGAATCCTGTTAAAATGATGTCTACCCTCACTCCACTTCAACATCTACTAGATCAGGTACTCCGAAACCGTCTCTTTGCCCATGCATCGTAATGCCTTTTGCTAAAATTTTCTTTTTCCATTAGGGTCCCTCAACAAGGAGTGAAGAAGAGTTTGTGAGAGAGTTCGCGGGAGACCTGGTACTGGCTTATGAGTTTTGCTCACGGCCGAATGCTGGTAGACGAGAGTACGACCAAGCCTGGAATATTTATTCTAAAGTACGTATGTTGCATTTTTTCAGTTATGCCAATTTGTTTAACTCTGAACACAATTTGCCTTTGGTTTGTTTTGAGAACAGGTTTTCCGAAAGCTTCATCGATCCTTCCGAAGCTAACGCAGATTGAGCTGCGGCACGTATCACCAAGACTTCTAGCGGCGAGAGATCTGCAAATTGCTGTTCCTGGTAAACACTTTTCTCCTCGTAAAATGATTATGATTTAACTTTTGTCTCTTCAAAGGAACATATAAAAGTGGCGAGCCTGTCATCGGAATCGGCTCATTCTCGCCATCACTCTCTGTGTTTTCGTCCAAGCAAAGGCCTCGAAAGCTCGTTATCCGAGGAAGCAATGGAACGGATTACCAATTTTTGCTAAAAGGTAACCGTAATGCTGCAAACATATTTTCTAAATTACTCTGTAGGGCATGAAGACCTTCGGCAAGATGAACGAGTAATGCAGCTCTTTGGCCTCGTCAACACCCTGCTAAGCGATGACCATGAGACATTTAAGCGGCACTTGGATATTGAGCGCTATGCTGTTATCCCGCTATCACCAAAACTCTGGGTTGATAGGATGGGTTCCCAATTGTGATACAATTCATAGCCTTATCAAGGAATATCGTGAAAGTTTTGGAATATTGCTAAATATCGAACATCGTCTTATGCTTGAGGTAATGGACCTGATAGATTCTACTTTTTCTGACAATTATATAGATCGCACCGGACTACGATAATCTTACGCTGTTACAAAAAGTGGAGGTTTTTGAGGCCGCACTGAGTCAGGTCTCTGGCAATGATTTAAAGAAAATAACGTGGCTGAAGAGCAAGAACTCTGAGGTTAGTAAATTTTACAGTGCCTTGGTATTGATATAAGCTGAATTAAAGGTGTGGCTCGACCGAAGAACAAATTACACTCGGTCTCTTGCAGTGATGTCGATGGTTGGCTATATTCTTGGTCTCGGTGATCGGCATCCTTCGAACTTAATGATGGACCGTCTTTCCGGAAAGATTGTTCATATTGATTTTGGAGATTGCTTCGAGGTAGGGTCTTATATTGAAATCAAAACCATCTCACATAGCCAAGGTCGCAATGCATCGCGAAAAGTTTCCCGAAAAAGTTCCTTTCCGCCTCACCAGAATGCTGATTAAGGCTATGGAAGTTAGTGGGATTGAAGGAAACTTCCGCATCACCTCGGAACACGTCATGAGGGTTCTGAGAGAGAATAAGGACAGCGTGATGGCTGTTTTAGAAGCTTTCGTATATGACCCCCTTCTTAACTGGAGGTTACTTCATACGCTAGCCCAGATATTGGTGAGTTGTAGTAAAAAGCTTTGCTTGCTTTCTTTCTTTCTTTCTTTCTTTCTTTTTTTTTTTTTTTGAAATACTCGCTCAACTATATATTTAATTTGGCAGAGGGTACTCCTGTTTCAATGAGAGGTATGGAGCGTGGGTTTGGAAACAAGTTTATCCTCATTTTTATTATTTTTACGTTTCGCATGTATTAGAAGCACAAGAGACTGGATCTCCTTCCCGCCGAAGACATCGGGCAAACGAAAATGATCTAATCATTGGTAGCTTAATTTTCTTAGAAAATGCGTCTAGCAGTTGAACTAACGAAAATTAATTTTAGACGAGGATCGCTCCGGAAGGCCGGAAGGCCTCAATTCTAAAGCCATCTCTGTTCTCAATCGGGTTTCAAACAAATTGAGCGGTAAGTATTTTTTTAATTTTACAAAGTAACATCAGAGACACTTTCTAATGCGTTGTTGTCTTTGAAAAGGACGAGATTTCCGAACACCGAACGCGCTGGATGTCTCTTCACAGGTCCAGAGACTTATTCTGCAGGCAACATCCATCGAAAATCTATGCCCGGTTGGTACCTTTTTCCCTTTTTTTTCACTCGCTGCTAAACAGTAACCCCGCATATGCTTACCAATTTTGCTATCTTCACTCCGGCCTCCTACGCAGAGCTACATTGGCTGGGTAAGTACGATCTATGTTCCTTGTTCCAATAGAATCTTTTTAATGTTCTTTTTTTTGATTCTTCCTAGTGCCCATTTTGGTGATCCCCGCATATACCCAAGCCAGGATACTTTTACATCATTTTGGCGTAATGACCGTTTCATCAGCATTTTCATACATCACAAAACGTAATATATTATTTTGGACCGAAAGTCAGTGTTTATTTGTCCATCACCTGCATCAGTAATTGTCCGAACCTCGTGACATCGTGGTGCACTGCATTTATTGACAGGTTCGCGCTGTAAGCTCGCTGCTGGACTCGCCGTTACTGCTGGAAGATAACGCACAAACGACTTTTGCATTAGTTTGCGAATACTTTATTGCTATTAAGGACGAATTGCTATTAAGGACGAAAGTGGGTCGGGGTTTAATTGGATTACTTGTCAAGTTTTTCGGTTGAGACGACAGCACACCTCCGCCAACGACAATAGCAAGCATGCCGGTGAGTGGGCTGATACTTGCATACAGGCCATCACTGCTGTTCACGTTGTGATATAGCACCATTAAGCCCATTTGTTATGGAGTATAAACTACTCGGACTCTTAACACCGTTTTACGCTCCCATCGTTGATAGCCCAAGCGCAAGACCAACCCTGAAGATGACGGTGACCACCAACCTAAGAGAGTAAGCACCAGGATTGCTGCTCAAAGCAAGGCGACCACCGATAAATCTGCAGCTGTTGCCAAGCCTAAGCCCGTCAAAAAGGTTGCTGCTTCAAAAGCAAAACTTGAGAAGAAACCCGCTGCAGAGAAGCAAGCTGCTGATAAAGAGGAGAAAGAAGAGGAGAAAGAAGAGGGGAAAGAAGAGGAGAAAGAAGAGGAGAAAGACGAAGAGAAAGAAGAGGAGGAGATGAAGGAGGAGGGGAAGAAGGAAACCAAGAAGGCGACCTCGAAGGAAACTAGTGAGGCAAAGGCACAGAGCAGTGCGCTCTCGGTCTTTATTGAGCGACAGTGAGCATCTTTTCTAACCTCAGTTCTGTCTTTATGAGAGTAACCTGCTGAATTAATTAATCTAGGGATGGATGCTCGACTTACAAGGCGCAAGCCCTTCGTGTTAAGAGGGTAAATTCGGCTCCTGGTTTTATATATGCTAAACATGTACTCGTTCTAGGCGATTGAAAAAGCATACCCTGAAGTGAGCGTAGATATCAACCCTAAGAAGGCGCGCAAGAAGGCATTCCAGGTGGTCGTGGTAAACAAAGGAGAGGGTGAGGCACCGCTATTTTCTGAAGCTCTTCCTCCCACCTTTTTTATTATTGAAAAGACCATGTTTTTATTAACTCTGGTGCTATCTACGTTACGGAGTTACTTGGTTCTATCTCATCTTACCTTACTATGTTCGTTTTAAACTAACTACTTGTTTTGTTGTTTTTTTTGTAGAAACCACTGCCTGGTCTGGTTTTGAGAAGGAACCGCGGGCCGCAAAGTTCCCCAAGGACGATGAAGTTGTGAATCTTCTAAAGGACCACATCAAGGCTTGATCTCAGAAATACAATACCCATTCCATTTTATTTTTTTAGTAAACATATATAGTTTTTGTCCACTTTGTTACTTGTAACTTCGAATCATTTCGATGGACGAAAATTCTTTATGAACTTCATGGAAAAAAAACTAGTACAGCAGTGTTAATATTTATTTTTAAGTCTTCACTTTTATTATTGTGGAAGTCTTTGAATGCAAAACGAACTTTCGTCAAAGCTCAATAATGACGCTCCATCCTCGGATACTCTAAATTGTATCTTGGAGAACACTTTATGCGGCTCAACAATGCCGCTTTGTAGGTCTAGAATTCTTAACTCAAACGCTACGTCTCCGGACCCCATCCCTGACATGGCATTCGTTATCACCCTCTCCTTTCCCTCTGTCGACGGAATCGGCCTCCATACCATCTGATCGCGGTTCTTAAGAAGAACGGAAGATATGCAATCGGGTATTCTCCAGAGAGCCTTCCCAGTCTTTCCTTCAAAGCAAATAACATAATTATCGATCTTGACGATGACGCGTCCAGATGTCGGCGACATGTAAAGCAGATTGCCTGGATCTTTCACCCATAATAAAGACTTTGTTCGCAAGTCCCACGCCTGAAGTTTGTTCGCCGTCAAAGTCTCTGTAGCTTCAAATACAAACAGTTCATCATTCGACGTGAACATCTGCTCATATCTCCCACATTCTGCTGCAATCTTGGCTGGTGGCATTTCCGCATTTAAATCCGTCCACCCTCGCAATATCATTCGACCCCATATCCAGCACATGTATCCCATTATTTCCAAACACCGCAAGATCAAGCGAGCCTGGCAACAGCCGCATCACAGCCCTATCCACCCATCCCGCCGATATCTTCACAATCTGGCTCACGCTCTCCGTCTCCTCCACATACCTCCAGATCATCGCGTTTCCCCACTGATCTGATGTAGCAAACACATCTAAACCGGACTTATCCCCTAGATTCGTCCATCCCATCCCCTCAACCTCCCAAACGCGTTCCCCGCTTGCCGTCACGTATAATCCAATGTTGCTTGTCATTTTTTCAGTATCTATCTCCTGGGCCATCATCCGCTTAGATGACGTCGATATCCCAAGAAAGCTTGCTGAAATCTTCACAACTTCCCTCCAACCATCAATTTCCCACACTATTGTTTTGGGATTCCCTTTACGATCCGCCGAAACTGATATAAAATGCCGTTGATCAGGTACCATCACCATTTGAAACACCGTACTTTTTGAATGTCCCGCGATCAGAGTCCTATCTAGTCTAACAGGCTCCCACACTTCTCCTTCCAGCCCATACACACGGATTTCACCATTTCCATGTCCCGTTAAAAACCAATGCCTAACCCTCAAAAAACTAAATGCAAGTTCCCGACTCAAATCTCTCGGTTTTTCAAGCACTTTAACAATTTCTAAAACCCTCACATTTTTATCTTCAAATGCGCCGCAAACTAATCCAGAAGAGATGGTGGATGATGTGGATGGGGCGGCAATGACGGGACATTCGGCCAATCTTCCGGTTGTCGCGTCGAGGAATTGGAGAGTCCCCTTTTTCAAACGCCGGGACGATAAAACCGGCTTCCCATCTTCCACAAAGAACGCATCAACAAGAGGTTTAGTTATATCGCAACGTTCTTCCGACCAGTCGTCAATCCGAGTTGCAGAGCATTTAAACGTTTCGGCGTTCCAACATATAACAGTTGGGATGATAACCGCAACAATAAAATCCCCGATATGCGCAAAGAACGCGTCCTGCATATGCGGACTAGTAGAACCCATCACTAACGACGAGGATATCTCAATATGTATTTCCGGCGATGTCCTCAAAATTTTCCCCGACCTTGCATTCCATTCCGTCAGCACAAGTACCTCAAAAATTGGGCCTGAGCGATTTTCCGTCATCGATAGAGCCTTCATACTGTAAAGCTGATCGATATGACGTCCTTCCAAAATCTGAAACGTTGCTTTTTTTTCCAAAAATCGGCTAACAACTTCGGGTCGGAAAAAGCCTCCATCAACTTCTTCAAAAACATGCAAACACGATGCGTTCTCAAGGTCCCACACACAAGTCCGTGGACTTCGATGTGGAATCTGAACGAATTCGAGGGTTGCAATGAGTCTCGTCCCAGTAATGGCTTTGATGCTTACAATCTTGTTATCGCGGGAAAGTTTGGAGATGGATTCTGTCCCCGCCTCCCCGACTCTCCCCATTTCCAGGAAAAATTTAGTAGATTTATCAATGGAGACAGCGAAATAAACACCGTCATCACTGACCGCCCAAGAGGGACACAATCCCGTTGCAATCGTGGCAATCTTTTTTCTCAACCATATTATACAAGTATATCCCGTAGTACTTGCTCTCAATAATGACGCTACTCCCAAAAAATTTGACGGAAATATTCTCCGTGTTCGCTTTAGGCAAAACTTGAGCATCTAAACACCGCTGCCTCATATCCCAAACCTTCACAACGCCGGAATTTGTCACAGACAGAAAAGCCTCCCCATCAAGACAGTCCGTTACAAGTCCAATGGCGCCATCATTCGTATCCCAAACTGTTCCCTGACACGTCCTTACATCCCACAATCCAACTCTCCCATCATCGAAACCCGCTAATATCTTCTGGCCTGAATCTATCAACTTAACGCATGCGGCTTTTCCTGGTACGTCAATGCGCCCAATGCATGGTCCGAAATCGGCGTCAATAGGCGCGACGCGCATAAATATTTTTGGGCGACCACCAGTAATTTGCGATTCGACGATACTTGCTTGACGGACCACAGAGGTCAATGGTTGTTTTAGAGCTTGGACGTAGACCAAATCTGGGTATTTTTCGAGAAATGAGGAATCTTCGGATATCCATCTTTTAAAATCCAAAATTGATTTGCTGGGGGCGTCTCCGTGGCGACACATTTCGAGGAGTGGTAATATTTCAAAAATGCTACCATCGCCAAGTTTAACGCGGGCTTCGACTGCTTCAAGCGTACCTAATGAGTCCGGTAAATACCTGTACAGTGCCAAAGAAACAGATGAAAGGCAACGTACAGAGCTCTTCCACTAGGGCCGATACAATCTCTTTCGTAGGTTCCACCGCCAAAAGTTTCCCAAGTTGATATGCTCCTTCATGAACACGTCGCTCATTTACGCTCCATCCTTTCCCCCCTTCCAAAAATAAGGCCTCTGCACAAAAATACTTTGCCAACTTTTTCCTCACATCTACTTCAACGCCTTTCAACCTCCCCGCGGCACATTCCCAAAATTGTCGATGATAGAATTGCAAACGTCCATTCCGCAATACCACGAAGTCACCCAACGATTGAATTGCACGACTGACAGGTAAACGAGGAATACGACGAAAGGGCGGCGTCCAGTATTTAAACTGTTCAGATAACACGTCGTCGTCGGTGCTCAATAAGTCAAGAAGCTCTGCTTCAGAAACCCCGTTTCGCGCAAACGTTATGTAAGCAAGAACAAAGGATCCAAGAACGCGACCACTGAATTTCTCAAGCCTTGAGAAGATGTAGTGTATAGCGGGTTCTGTGCCTTCCAGAAACGACAGATCTGTGAGGGTTTCGAATGACGCCACTTTTGAGGTGATGGAGGCGACGAGCTGCGGAAAAGTGGTGTTCCAATTTTTCGAGGGCCGCAGTTATGCGGGTGTTAAGGTCTGGTTGTGTGAGTTTTGTATGCGCGGAAGAGAGGATGGACGTGAAGATCGATTTGGCGGATACACCGTCCAGGTTTGGGATAAGGATTGTAGGAACTTCGAGAATATTGAGACGGGTACTACACCCGTAATGGACGTCATCGGCATCAGGGATACAACTCAGCACGAAAAAGACGTTCGGGTATTGCGTAGTGATTTTTGGGAGGAAATTGAGTTGGGTCCTAGCGTCATTCGAGGTTTGAAGTTGATCCAGGCTGTCGAGAAAATAACACTAACTTGATACCTTCGGGGATAAGTGTTAATGTTGTATGGAAGGCTTCAGTGAGTTGGATGTAGGTGCTGGAGGGACCGAGACGAGATGAGAGATCTTTTAGACGGGCTGTTGTTTCGGGATTGGGAAGTTGGGACAGGAGGATGGCGACGATTTGACAGCTTATGGAAGTGATGAGGTCACGGGCAGCGGCGCTGCGGAGATTTGTTCCACAGAAGCGGATAATGGTCCAAAAGGGTGATGAGGGCGGCTTACGAATCAACGTGGATGATATCTTTGCCATCAGAGCTGTCTTGCCGCTGCCAGACTTTCCGTTTAAGGTTATTGCATTCCTCTTTATTCTAATAATGGAGTTCAGGTTAATTGTGAAACAAAAAAGAAGGAATGCTTACCTTCTGCTCCACCCTTCAGCTTTCGCGTTAATCATCTCATTTATTTTCTCCAAAACGCTGTCAACCACTTCCTCTCTCCCCTCAAACCCTTCCGCCTTTTTCCTCCCCCATGCAATATGATGCACCCAGTCTTCTACATCCTCAACAGTCAGGTCCATTTCTTTAACCATCCTGTCCCATCCCGCGCAAACCTCCTCCGCCTTTTCAATCTCATCCCAACAACTTTCTCAAAAACCTTCCAATATTCATTCAAATACCCGTCTCAATTTCCGGTCCCTCACCAGTCGGTAAGCCAACCTGAACCTCATTTACAACCCCACAAAATTCAAGCTCCCGTTTCATATGTCGATGCAACAACCTCGCTTTAGCATCCACTCTACCAGAATCATAATCTACATAATCCTTGTACCGCGCATCACGAGTCATCTTTTCCATCGCGTCATCTAAGAACGAGCGCTTTACCCACGCCATCCTTCCAAACTCTCCTGTCGCCAGCGCAGCCCTTGTTTCCCAATGCGTGATGCTCAGTCCAAGGTCACCTGGTGTGCTATCGTTTCCCAAAACTTTTCATCGTCGTTCACAGCTGCAGCTATTAATTCGTAGCACTTTGCAACGTCCTCCCACATAGCGCCAGTGATAAGACGGTACCACCCATGTTCTCATCAAATCGGTAAACACGATCAAGTATCTCCCTTTTTTCTTCATCCACAAAGCGATGATTTATGACACGTTGCCACGTATCTGCGAAAAGCCAACGCGGAACAGACCTCCATCCGTATTTTTCGGATATCAAACTTATAAAAAACATGCCAACGGAAAGTTCTCGGCACTTTTGGAGCTCATCACAGCATATCTCCCATGTAAGATTTTCTTTAGCAGACGAGTCTTGGATCCCCAACGTAGTTCAACGAGTTGAAGGTCAATGTTTTTGCGGCGTGCTAAGTCTCTTTAGGGAGTTTTTGGAGTCAACACCCATGGCCCTGCGGAGAATTTCATTGCGTTCGCCTGCTGTGTCGGTGAAAGTGGAGGAGAGGAATATGCGGAGAGTTCGCGTGGGGAGATGGAGTGATGTGTTTGGAGAGTAGATTATAGAGTCGCCAGTGAGAAGGTTGAGTATAGTGGCTTTACTGATAAAGTCTGGTGGTGGAGTCAGAGGAAGGCGTTGGAAGTTTGAGTTTTGTTCTAAAGACGAGAGTCTAAGGTCAGGTAGCTTAGATAACTTTGGTATCTCTGATGCCGGTTTGATAGTGGTTGTAGTGGGAATCGGGGTATTTTCAGAATTCGGGCGGTATCGAGTCTTGCAAATTCAACATATGGTCCTGAGCGTGCGATGCTGAATCTGAGGGTTCAACGTATCGTGAGTTTACTGTTTTTACTTAAGTATGGCAGTTAGGCGAGCCTCCAGTGTTTTACATTGACACCAACACTATTAGATCAGTGTAAAATACGCACCTGCGCCGATTTCCTGATCCCGCTCCACTCTTTCGTTCACTCCTCTATGATCCAGTGCCTGTCCATTCTTCTCACCTCCACCTTACGAATTCCATCCCTCCCCTTGAATTCATTCCTTATCTTTGCATCGGAACCCTCCGCGGTAGAAGGGAGAATACTCTTCTCTGGAACAGCGTTCACCTTGATACACCGCAACCCATGCTTCCGCTGCAACGATCGTTTACAAACAAAATAAGGCCACCTTTGCGTGTGAAGGGGTGAAGGGGATGGAATATTCAGGTAAACACTAAGCGTTTGGGGATTTGATAACCCTTAGCTGACTCGAATCAGTACATGCACAGGATTTACTGTCAGTCACCATCAGCAAGAGCAGATATAGTCATATTTTTTATTCTTACACGCATCCGAAAATGATCCGCATCTTACTTTCACCATATCACCTATGAATGACGCATTAAATGAATTGGCCTTTACAGAAGGCTAAATTGGATCAATCAGCTATTCTTTAACGTGTATCCATCCTCGTCAATCACCCGCTTATTAGCGGCGAAATTCAGCACGTTAATACGCGAGGACAGCCATTGCGGAAGATAGAAGGACTCTCCTGCGTATGCCGTGCTGCTGTCATTGGCATCGCGACACATTCACTTTCGGTGTTGTGGATGAGCCACTCTGCCCAAACCAAACCCCCGTCATCAATTTGACCGCGACAATTTCAAAATCCAATCTACCACCCATCCATCCATCCATCCATCCATCCTCCATCCCTTCCTCAGAAACAGACGATTTTCGTCGTAAACTCAACGTAAATTAGCCTATAAATATGGGAAAGAAAACTGGAGGGAGTCCGGCTCCTTTGGGGTCCAAAGGATTCGGAGGATCTATGGCTTTTGGATCCGCCTTGCATTTGGAGGATCTTCTATGCAACTTGCAGCTGTGGATGACCCTAATGCTGCTCTCTCTCCTGAGGCAAAGGTGTTAATGTATCGCATTGCATTTGCATGCATGCATGCATGCAGCTTCCATAAACTACATTAATAACAAAAAAATCCACAGTTCATTTTAAGCGTCTAGCTAAACGGGATGCCACCACCAAGGCCAAAGCCACGGAAGACCTTTTAAATCATCTAAAAGGATGTAACGACAGCGAGATTCTGGATATTTTGGGTATCTGGGTGAGTTGGATGTGGGGGGTTTGAAGCTGACGAGTTTTCTTTCAAGCCACACTTTTTCAAAAAGCTTTATCTGGAGGAAGAGAGACGAGTCCGTGAGAATGTTCTGCACTGTCACAGGCTCATTGTGGTCCACAGCAAGAAGTCTTTGGCCCCACATTTGAAGGATGTCATTGGGTACTGGCTCTTTGCACGATTTGATTCTGCGCGGGAGGTTTCAAGGTTAGCCGCTGAATCCTTTCAGGTCAGATCAAACATAGTTATTTTTATGAGCAATAAAGCCTCTGACTCTCGTTTCAGGAGGTTTTTCAAAAGAAACAAGAGGAGGCGCTCTCTTTTTGCCAAGCCAGTATTATCGCATCGGTTAGCGAGGTCGTGGTGTCAGGATCCGAAGACACTATAATCGATCCGAGATTCTCGTCGCCGGAGGAACGGGCATCCGCATATAGAAGACTAGTTTCTTCTGCTATGCGAACTTTGGCCTTTTTAATAGGTGAATACCGGCTTGGACTAAGCACGTCTCATACTATCACTAGGCGAGCTTCCAGAGGATACCCTTTCAAAATGTCAGAGCGATTACGACAGTATTTTAGAGCCATTCAGAGTTCTGGGCTAAGCTCCAATCACCACACGACGATATCCGAAGATCTGTCTACACTCTCCTTACATCAATACTTCTTTCAAAAAGCTCTTCCTCCTGCAATCTCGCGAAAATATCTTGACAGAAAAGTTTCTGTCACAATGCTTTACGGATAAATGTGTGACAAATTATGGAGAGATTGGGATGCGGTCTTATTACTCTGCAGCGAGTTTCCGGGACTGTGGAAGGCAAACTCTGTGGGGCCATTTAAGGCGTTTATTGCGTTTTTGAAGAACGCAGCATGGGTAGTGGAAGTGTTTCATATCCAGCATTGCTTCTTTTGTTTCGAAGCTGCCGGCTGAGGTAATAACCTTATCGCTCTCACAGTCTGATTATGATATGGACAGACCTTTTACAGGAGCAGAATGTTTTCTTTTCAGCGTTCTGGACGCCAATGTGAAAAAGAGGATGTATTGGATGCTGAGAATACTTCATCCTAATTTCGTCGTATTTTGAGTGTTTAGTTTTCTTTGTCACAAAAAATCAGTTGTGAATTTATATCTGTTCTGCAAATAGGTAATTTCTTGAAGTTCGAACTCGCTGTCTGTGGATGCAAATCTGGTTGAAGCTGCGCTGAAGCCACTTATTGCGTTTGTTTTTGCAGAAGGGGCGGTTAGTTGAATTTCTATATCCTTCTCAATATTTTTTTGCAAGCATAATATCTGATGTTTTTATAGCTGCGGAAAGGATCAAAAGCTAATTTGCTAAGATCGCAGAAGTCATGCTACAATTCGAAAGCAAACTTCCGAAAGGTTGGTACTTCGTCTTTCCCCTCGCCAAGAGGCAAAGAAAAACAACCAGTATATAACGTACTTTTTTCATTTAGTATTGACTACCGCTGTGTTTACCAAACTCGTCGAAGCTGTTCATGCGGGTCTCTTTTCCCTGCGGACTCCAAAAAGACAAGAAGTTGGGAGTTGAGGCAGCAGGAGTGCTTGGGTTGAGGTTGCAGTTGATGTTTGAGAGGTACTTTGCTTTTGAAAGAGACGATGGATTGGTGCTGAAGGTGAGATTATTGTAGTGACGCTGGCTCTGATTTTTTGTCAAGGTTGATATGGGGAGCTGTTTAAAGACTTGGTGGAAGGAAGCGTGTTGAATTTGAGGTCTTCCGAGACAGGTTAGTGGTAGTTTTTCTACTTTTTGCGGCTATACTCTGTGTCCAATTATATAACTAGTGGTTCTTCTACTATCATACAGTGCATCGCGGCGTCTGGCCAAACATTATCTGGCCTTTTTGCAAGCTGCAACGGATTCCACGGACGAAGACATCCAGGAAACAATATACAAGTCCGTTCATTTTCTCGAAAAATACTTTATGGCAAAGATGAGCACAAGGATGTCCCAGCAAACGATATCACCGACTTGGTGGTTGTTCTTCTCTTGTGGATCTAAGGGCAAATCTGAGCATATTCGAAAGTTTGTAGATATGGCTTTTGCGGCTTTCGCGGATGATTTGCCCGTTTTGACAAGGATGATGGGGACGGTGAGTTGCTTTCGTTTTAGTATGAACGCTAATGGAGTTAGTTGAGCAAAGTGAAAGTGGATGGTCTTGGGGCTTCTGAGCTCCTTGCGAGTCGTATTAGGAACGTGTCTGCGCAGTCTGCAAAGAACGTCTTGGAGCAAAATCATAGTCTATTTCTTGCGGCTGCGCTTGGGCTTCCTCAAGGTACCACCCTTTCGTCTCACCTACGTCCAATAAACATTTGTTTAGAACTCGGGTTGATTACTCTAGATACCAAGAAATTGGCCTTAACTCATCTTCTTCCCCTTAGCCAAACTATTATCACCACTCTCGTCAATAGTGGATCCGTCGCGACACTCGATTTGGACGCAGACGCGGGTCGCCAGGCTACTTAACATTTTCTCGTCAGTGATTAAGACAAATGAAGAGGGTTGAGGAAACATCAGGAATTGTATGTCGCACAGGTGTTTAAATTGTCGAGTTCTGGGGAGCGCCTAGAGACAGGATTTAGGGAGATGTTCGAGAAGGCTTGGAAGAGGTCATGACTTGTATGAGGTTGAGGGGTATGTGAGAAGCCTTTTCGAGACCATTATTAAGGGAAGGGCGAATACGGAATTGAGGTAAGGCTCTTCCATTTCATTTTGGTGTACGTCAAACGGCACGTATGTCTTAAAAGTTTACTTTTTTCTAATAACGTTTTTTTTTATATAGAGTACTTGTCACCGAACTCGCAAAAACTTTAAATTTAGGCCAAATCCTTCGCACACTTTTGCGACTCTTCCCGATCTCGACGAGCTTTGCCGACCCTTTCCCGTGCATCTCCTCGTACCACGTCCTTGGTCCACTCTATAGTCCTCTCGCTGTTTCTGATTTCGACCGTCACGTTGATCTCCCGCATGACGTTGAATCGCTAACAGCTTACGAGAAAACGATGCTGATCTTGTTTTCGTTATGCGAGGATATCGGGGTGGAGAAGTTTTTGAAAGTTATTGAGCGGGATTCGGGGAGACTATTGGGGGGGATGTGCAAGTATGTGGAGGTGTGTCTTCAGGAGCATTTTTTGGAGTATGAGACTGTTGATATGGTGATGGACAGGGATGGGAAGGAGCATAGCGTACATGCTATTCTGGAAAGACTTTTGGAACATGTTTTGGATGTAGATGAGAAAGCTGTGGAAAACCTTTTGGCAGGAAAGATTGGTGAAGGGGAAGGGGGCTCGGTGATGGAGAGAGCTTTGCGACGAAGTTGGCGGAGTGCGAAGGAGGGTGAGAGATTGGAAAGTTTAGTTGCCGTCAAACTTTTAAGTAAGATTGCACAAAAGGCTGGGGATGATGAACGAGGACGCATCTTTGAAGGTTTAACGCAATCCGCCGCGGAGGAAAATTCTTCGTCTGAATTAGAACTTGCGCTTCTAAGCCAGTTACCCAAAGACCTTGATAAAGTGGTTGACAAGAATTTCCAAAAAGCGCTCCGTGCCATGGCAGGATGGGCCAAGACTGATCCTGTGGAAAAGATGGATGAGGTGACGAGGACGTTAAGGACGGTTCTTGTGCTTGGAGATTATGTGGTCAGGACAGAATCGACTTTAGAGGATTTTGTAGATGAACATGTTGGAGTTCAGGCTTTAAGGCGCTTGAGAGGGCTGTTGGATACGACGAATGTTACGGTTGTTCCGCCAATGTTCTTGAAGTACAGCTTACAGCTGTTTTCGAGGTTTTTTAGTGGAGGTTGGACTTTTGACGTTAATTTCCAGCGGTTTATCAGTTCTCTTGTCGGGAAGATTGTTGATGTAACTATTCAGCCGTGATGTTTTAACGTTCTAATGTTCGTTTGAAGGAGTTCTCTTTCTACTCACCTGAAGCCGCTTTCCTTATTCACGAAGCTTTCATCTTTTTCGGCGAAGCAGAGAAATGGGAAGTGTGGGAGGCTTTTGGTCTTAATGAACGTGATATTCGACTGTGCGCTCTAAGGCTTGCGCTGGAGGGACCCGACCTCAAGTCCTCAAATTTCGTTGCACCTACGACATTTGAGAAAATTATTGATGTGATGCACGAATGTTTCAAGCATGAGATTGGGGAGCGGGATCTTGTTGCAGTGGCACCGGCGCAGGTTTATTCTTTTCTTCTCTTTCTTCCTTGCTGATATATGTAGGTTATAAAAATGCTGGCGGTAGAGAGTGATGGGTGTGGGAAGGTTGCGTTTCAGATTTTGTCGATGTTGGCCGCACGGAATGTGGAGGGGATGATTTTGAAGGTGGAGCAACGGACGGAAGTGAGCGAGGGAGAGCTTTTGGGTATTTGGTAGAGTTGGAGGAGTTTGCTGTTATAAAAGCCGTAATGGACTTGATTGGGGTGATTGGCGAAACGGCGCATCATGATGCGGGGTAAGTTTTCGCGCTTGTAATTTCAAGTAATTATCTTGTTGACCATATTCAGTTGATGCCGCATCGCGTTGTGCTTCTGTGGCTGGTCATTCTCAACTACATGGAGATTATGGTAATGGGTTTTGTTTATTCTTGCTGACGTTTTTGTAGAACTTCGACGTCAAACGATTGACGATGCTCTATCTCCGGGAAAAGGAGATTTGCTTCAACGATGCTATCGAGTACATCGTTCATAATCTAAACATCGGCACGTCGTCATCACGGCCAATGGACGTTTCTCTTTGGGACGTAGACACTATTGATATTCTCGGTGAGTTATAATCCTTTACCGCAATTGCTTTCTTTGAAAGATGCGTAGACTTAGTATCATTATCCATGTACTGTAGAATTCGACTCAAAAAACGCCGAATGCCATTCCATTGTTGTGCGCGCACTTGTATCTTCGGATTCTTCGAATTCTTCCGAGTATGATCAGAGGCTACTGGGCGAACTGCAAAAGCCGTCAACGCGCTTTGGCTATGGAAAGGTATACTGAAAATATCAGTTTTATCTAATTCCTGTCAGCTATACAGAGAAGTTCTTTTCCTCCTCTGTAATGTCAACAGAACTCACCAAGCTCCAAGAAATTGGCGTTTCTCAGCTCGAAAACCTTGACGTCAAGGTCTCAAAAATCACAGGAGAAGTCACTGGTGTATACGCAGTTGACGAAGTATCTGTGGATATTGTACTCAAGTTCCCGACATGTTATCCCTTAAGACAGATTGAGGTGGAGAGTCGTTCAGGAGGAAGGATTATTGGAGTGAATGAGGGTAAATGGAGGTCTTGGTTGCTTTCGGTGAGCATTATGGCGCAAAATAGTTCGACGTTAGATGCGCTACTGTTGTTTCAGAAGAATGTCGGAGGGCATTTTGAGGGCAAGGAGGATTGCGCTATTTGTAAGTAGCTTCTATAGATCGCTGAGATGGGGGATTTCTAATAGATTGGAAACTAGGTTACTCTGTTATTGGGGTTATTGATAAGACACTGCCCACCAAGACCTGCAAGACTTGCAAGAACTATTTCCACGCGTCTTGTCTTTACAAGGTAAACATTTACGGTATTCTTTGATCGACTTGGCTGACCACCTTTTAAAATTATGTAGTGGTTCAAATCAAGCAACCAATCGAGCTGTCCTCTTTGCAGGAATATCTTTTAGAATATAAATTACACTTGCTGGTTTGCGTGGGCTACATTTTAGCCACTGTTTTTCTGTTGAAAAGTCTCTTTTTCCTAATCTTTAAATCTACTTTTACTTCGTATCTATGTTTTCTGCCTCTTGTTTAATCGCTTAGTGTTTGATTGTCAATATTACGTGGTCTTGGATATGGTTTAGTTGGTCTGAAGTCTAAAAATCGGACATATGCTGCTCATCACAGGATTTTTGTAGAAAACATGACGTTTTAAAGAGACCTTAATGCGACATGCCAAAAAAAGCTATGTGAAGATTGTTGGGGAATTTAAGGGGCTTTTTTATTTGGTAAAGACGTGCAGCTTTTGATTGGTGATGCGCGTTCCATACTCTAGGACACGTTCATTCGTAGATTCCTTCGATCGTTCTGGATTCCTCGTACGTTTACTTATTTCTTCAACTGCAGCTCCTGCGAGGTGGACGACCTTTTTCAGCAATCTCGTTGACGGAAACGCGCATCAGCACGTTGGCAGCTGTCCACCTTCAGCCACTGCTGCTGAAGAAAAAATATAATTAATCAACAAACAAATATTGAACAAAAAAACGCCGCCTCCCATCAAACTGCATGGCGTCGAGGTCTATCTCCATGGCATCTCTACTCCCACTCCTCTTCATCCTCGCCATTCTCCTTCACTCACAATCCACTATCGTCGATGCAGCATACCTCAATGAATCCGAGTACATCGCTCTCAACGCTTTGGACCCTGAGTCTAAAGACTTTGCGTACAACGCTACCTCCATACCCGAGCTGATGCAAGACCAGCGAGCCTTCCGCTCATCTCTTTCCAAAAGAAGTGACCGTCAGTTTTACGACTTTTATTGGAAGGTTGAGTCTGGGGATAGATTGAGAGCAGTAGCGACGCTGACGTCGTTGGATTCAGATTTGGACCGCGCTTGGCTTGGGATTGGATTCGGCAACACCATGCTAAATGCCAACTTTATCATCTGCCATCTCAACCAGGTATGCTTTTTTTGTTATCAAGAGAGACTGTTTCTGCTTTAATCCTTACACCTGACATGGCCTTTTTTTTTTAGAATGGCCCGTCCGTTCGGATTCACCGTCACTCTGAAGTTGACGGCTACTACGCTTCCCGATCCCAAGAGGACTCTACACCCGTGGAACGTTTGAAACGGTGGATATATCAATAGGACCACGTTCTTCTGCGAATGGCGTATTGCACTCTCTGCCATCCCCTCATTCCGCAACAACTCAATGATTTGGGCTACAACCCAAAGTCAATGTACATACGGAGGTTGGAAGTTTTTTTACCTATCATAATCAATTGGACTGGGCTAGGGGTGTTGGAGCGGTGGATTGGAGGAAGGGGACGTTGGTTCCAGGAACTGTATCGTCATTCGCGATGAAGCAGGCGCATGGATTTGGCATGGCTGTTGTCGTAAGTACTTTGTTTATTGGATTTGGGAAGTCATCTCACCACCTGATTGAAGTGGCTCGTGGTCTTCCCAGCAATGATCTTTTATTCGAGGTTCTTCCGGTCAACGCCAAACTGGATCCGCGTTCATTATACCGTTCAGAGTGCTGGAGGTAATATTATACTTTACTTTGCTGAATGCTCATATGACTATCTATGCAGTGCTTGGTGTGTTTGCTTTCCTCGCCATCATCATTTTGAATTATGTCAACTGAACCATCCCCATTCTATCTTTGGGGTGAGTCTCTATTCTTTTTTAAAAATGAACCTTTCTTGAAAACGCACTCACTTTAGTTTATTTCAACATAGATCATTCTGATCAGTATTCTGGTTCTCCAAGTCTCGCTGGGTATTTTGAATCGGTTAAAGTTTGTCAGAGACGGTTTGCGATACTTATTTACACCGATAAAACGAGCCCACGCTTTTGTTGGAATCTTTCTTGTCATCGGAAGTGTTGCGCAGGTAAATCCACGCCCTTCTTTATCTCTTGTCTTAAGTTTCACAAGGTCGCACTCGGTCTCTCTATCCTTTATCCTTGGGTGGAACCCCGCGGTCGTGAATTTTGGTATATGTATATGATTGTCGTCGCTCTCTGGATTATTGCCTTTGTCGCCTCAGAAATCTACTTTGCCCGTCGCCGTCCGTCGAAAGTCTTTGGGAAATCGCCTCACCGTGTTCATACCCTCCCCCTGCTCCCACACCTTTCCGTAAAAAGGGTGATATCCAAAAAGGCCCACCGCCAATCCCCGGAGCTGTGTTGGAGAAACTCGAGGCGGCACAAATTAGCAAAAAGGATGCGAATTCATTAGCCGTAAAGACTTTTTCATGGGCGGATATCGCTGCAGGAGGTACAGATGGGGAGGATTTTGGTGGTTGCGAATAGGAATATGTGTATGATGCTTCAAAGTGGATCAACTCGCATCCTGGAGGTGCGATGGTGCTCCATGCAGTTGCTGGAACTGATGTCTCTTTTGTGAGTAAACATTAATTTCTTTTTTCTTTGTCTATCTTTCTTTATCTATTTGACGATTCCCATTGCGAAATCTTAATTTGTTTCTAATTCTATCAATATTATACCGCGATTAATGGTTCTTATTATAGGACTTTTTTAGAGCGTCTGGTTTCGACGCTGCGGATATGACGCCTACACAAACATTTACAAAACTCTGCAGACCGCGCCCTTCCTGATGTCAGCCTCGCCCAGCAACCTCGCGCCACCCGTACCAACCGTCCTTTGAGTCTCCCCATCGATATGTCTGACACCTACCAGCATTCCCTTACGGAAAATGACTGGCGACTTCTTCACCGCGCGCGCCGACGCAATGTCCACTCTTACGCTGCCATCCAACGTCTCGCCTCCTACTTGGTTGGTGAATTAAACGACGCTGAGAACTCACCTGACGAGTACCGACGATACGCCATTACTGCCAAAGAAATGGTTTCTTCTGGATCTGGTGGATGGATGCGGGAGAGTAATCGACGCAAGACCCCGTCCATCCATTCCATGATGGAGCTAGCGGTGGACCGATTTTCTTGCTGCGATTTTGCTTGTTGCACCCTACGCCTGAAAACTTTGTTGAGCCGCTTTTCGTTCCGGGAGATACTGTTGAGGTGCAGGCGAGGGTTGGGGGACGGTCATGTCGAGTATTATACCCCGATTAATGGTAGTCCTGTGGCGTTTGAGGTGCTTGTCAGGGTTAAACCTGGTGGGTTGATGTCGTCTTGGTTGGCACAGCAGAAGCCTGGAGAGAGACAGGTTAAAATTAGGGGACCTGTTGGGAGGAGGTGGTTGAACCCATCTATGAGTATTCCTGAGGGAGTTCCGCGGGAAATTATATTCCTTGGTGGTTTTGCCTTTGCATACTATATTTCCTATTTTTCTCTTTTTTTTAGTCTTGCGATGGTGTTTAGGGGTTTTAATATTTTGGGTGTTTTTCGTTAACGATTCAGCTGGCGGAACTGGAATCACACCTTGCCTTCAGCTCATCAACTACCTCCTTCTCCCACTCATCAACCCTTACTCTCGATCGCATCTTACGATCCCTCAACATCCGATGAACTTGAACTCCCCCTGGTACGAGATTTACCATACCACCATTTCATGATGGATGGGCTCCGCATCAATCGAACCACGGGTCAAGATGGTGCCTTCCCACTCACCCTCACAAGACCTCCCTGCCGACCCGAATCCGCATCACGGTTCTCGCATCGATCCGATCGGCATCGGATGCCTCTGGGACGGACGTCTTCCGAGCGGCCGAGCTTTCCTACCCTGATCACATGATGTGCATTTGCGGTTGGTTCAAGGTGTCAGCGGCGCTTGATGAAGGGGGATAGCGTTGGTTTGATTTTGGGAGGAGACGATGGAGAGCACGATGGAGAGTTTGGGGTGTGGAAGGAGTTATCGGAATGTTTTGGGATGTGGAGTGGTTTGATAGGGTTGTGGGAGGAGGGGGTTGGATAGGAGTGGGAGTGTGTTACTGTGGAGACTTTTGGGGGGTGGGGAGGACCGCTTGTTGTTGTTTGTGACCGGATGCGTATACGCAGGTGGCTGCGAATGTGGTTAGGGCGTCCAAGTGATTGTTCGAGGGATTTGTGATTCTGGAGGGGAGAGGGTGATGTTTTGATGCAGAGGTTGGGGAGACGGGGGAAGGGTTATGGTTGGGGATGGGGGTTAATTATGATTATATTTTAATTTCTCCACTCGTTGATGAGAGAGAGGTTTTTAATTATGCCAAAAAAACTAAAATAAAAACGAATTTGATTTTTTTCTCTTTCTTTTCTCCCTGGTTTCGGTTTTGGTTTTGCCGCGTTTGGTTGCATACCGGAGATTGTTTCGTTTTGTTGCTTCATGTAGTCCTTTGAGTTTGTTTGGTGCAAGTCTAGAAACGCAACCCCATAAATGCATTCGGTTTGACGTAACCTCCTGTACGATGTTTTTTTTTTCTTTGGGTTCCCCATATGACAGTGGATTGAACATCCACCAAAGTGCCATCGCCAACAGAGCACGAGAACGAAGAACAGGAGAAACGGAACCGTATAAAGAAGCACGACGAGAGCAAGAATTCAACATTAATGAAAGTAGAAGACGGAATAGGGTAACACGTCACACAGTAATCTAACTTGGGTTAAGGTGCGGGAAGGGTTTTTGCGTAAAGGAGGACGATCAAGGTGGAATGTGACGGTAATGATGCAACGCACATTGAACCGTCCCCCCAACGGAAAAGAAAACACACAACCAGCATTCACGGGATGTGAGCGATATTGACAAAAAAAGTTTTTTGACTGCTTTTCAGTCAAACGTGACAGCACGTCAAAACCAGGGAATCCCCGTCGACCCGCCATTGACAAAAAAAATGGACGTAGGGGAGCTCGATGGGACGAGCATGGAACAACATTCACAGTGTCAGGATCTCTGGAAGTGGGCGATGAAACAAGCGGGGTTGCTGTGTGGAATGATACAGTGTCAGCAGCTATGCTGTGCGCGCTTCACAGATGTGCGGGCAACGACGACACTAACCCACGGAAAAGAAAAAGACAAGCAGCGTTCACGGGATGTGAGCGATTGACAAAAAAGGGTTGGATGTTTTACAGATAAACGTGGACAACACGTCAAAACCAGGGAATCCCCGTCGACCCGCCATTGACAAAGAAAATGGGGACGTAAGGGAGATCGATGGGGCACAACATTCACAGTGTCAGGATCTCTGGAAGTGGGCAATGAAACAAGTGGGGTTGCTGTGTGGAATGTTACAGTGTCAGCAGCTATGCTGGGCGCTTTCACAGATGTGCGGGTAACGACGACACTGAACCCACGGAAAAGAAAAAGACAAGCAGCGTTCACGGGATGTGAGCGATAGACAAAAAAAAGGGTTTGGATTGTTTTTCAGTCAAACGTGGCCAGCACGTCAAAACCAGGGAATCCCCGTCGACCCGCCATTGACAAAAAAAATGGGGACGTAGAGGGAATCGATGGGCGAGCATGGAACAACATTCACGTGTCAGGATCTCTGAAAGTGGGCAATGAAACAAGCGGGGTTGCTGTGTGGAATGATACAGTGTCAGCAGCTATGCTGGGCGCTTTCACAGATGTGCGGGTAACGACGACACGTCTGAACCGACGGGAAAGAAAAAGACAAGCAGCGTTCATGGGATGTGAGCGATAGACAAAAAAAGGGTTTGGATTGTTTTTCAGTCAAACGTGGACAGCACGTCAAAACCAGGGAATCCCGTCGACCCGCCATTGACAAAAAAAAATGGGGACGTAGAGGAGATCGATGGGGCACAACATTCACAGTGTCAGGATCTCTGAAAGTGGGCGATGAAACAAGCGGGGTTGCTGTGTGGAATGTTACAGTGTCAGCAGCTATGCTGGGCGCTTTCACAGATGTGCGGGCAACGACGACACTGAACCGGTCACCAACGGGAAAGAAAAAGACAAGCAGCGTTCACGGGATGTGAGCGATAGACAAAAAAAGGGTTTGGATTGTTTTTTCAGTCAAACGTGGACAGCACGTCAAAACCAGGGAATCCCGTCGACCCGCCATTGACAAAAAAAATGGGGACGTAGAGGAGATCGATGGGGCACAACATTCACAGTGTCAGGATCTCTGAAAGTGGGCAATGAAACAAGTGGGGTTGCTGTGTGGAATGATACAGTGTCAGCAGCTATGCTGTGCGCGCTTCACAGATGTGCGGGCAACGACGACACTGAACCGACGGAAAAGAAAAAGACAAGCAGCGTTCACGGGATGTGAGCGATAGACAAGAAAAGGGTTTGGATTGTTTTACAGCCAACGTGGACAGCACGTCAAAACCAGGGAATCCCGTCGACCCGCCATTGACAAAAAAAAAATGGGGACGTAGGGGAGATCGATGGGACGAGCATGGAACAACATTCACAGTGTCAGGATCTCTGGAAGTGGGCAATGAAACAAGCGGGGTTGCTGTGTGGAATGATACAGTGTCTGCAGCTATGCTGGGCGCGCTTCATAGCATGTGCGGGCGACACTGAACCGACGGAAAAGAAAAAGACACACGCAGCGTTCACGGGATGTGAGCGATAGACAAGAAAAGGGGTTTGGATTGTTTTTTCAGTCAAACGTGGCCAGCACGTCAAAACCAGGGAATCCCCGTCGACCCGCCATTGACAAAAAAAATGGGGACGTAGAGGAGATCGATGGGGCGAGCATGGAACAACATTCACAGTGTCAGGATCTCTGAAAGTGGGCAATGAAACAAGCGGGTTGCTGTGTGGAATGATACAGTGTCAGCAGCTATGCTAGGCGCTTTCACAGATGTGCGGGCAACGACGACACTGAACCGACGGAAACGAAAAAGACAAGCAGCATTCACGGGATGTGAGCGATAGACAAAAAAAGGGTTTGGATTGTTTTTCAGTCAAACGTGGACAGCACGTCAAAACCAGGGAATCCCGTCGACCCGCCATTGACCAAAAAAATGGGGACGTACAGGAGATCGATGGGGCGAGCATGGAACAACATTCACAGTGTCAGGATCTCTGAAAGTGGGCAATGAAACAAGCCGGGTTGCTGTGTGGAATGATACAGTGTCAGCAGCTATGGAAGCTGGGCGCGCTTCACAGATGTGCGGGGAAAATCAAACCAAGGTAATCGCCGCACAACAAGCGCCGTGGGAGTGGACACTCGGTAAGGACAAGTTATTCAAGCTCTAAAAACAGAACCCGAAACCAAACAACGAATCATGCGCAACACCGTTACGAAACACAAAGATATATAATGAGATCAACGCTAGATTTATTTTTCAAAACCCCAATTCCAGGCGCCACCCGCTTTCCACAAGAGAAACCGCAGGGGCGAAACCTTCAGAAAACAAAACAAACAACGGGTAAAAAAATAACAAAAACAAGAGATTCAAGATATCAGGTCACTGACAAACACAAAAAAAATGACAGACAAAGGGGTGAAAATGATTTGGGTTGGACGAAACGAGAATGGGGGGATCAGGGAGATGGTTGGAGGGGGTTTCGTTTGGATTAAAGAAAGGGATGAAGACGGGAGGGAGGGGTGAAGAAGGGGGAAGGCTTATTGCGCAATGGAAGCGTACATGGCGTTAATCTCAGCCTGGTAAAGCTTCTTTGCCTCAAACCTCTTCAACTTGAATGTAGGAGTCAAAAGGTTATTCTCCACCGACATCAAGTTTGAATCCAAATGAAGCGCCTTGATGTTTTCAAAGCCCTTCAAGCCTTCCTTTTTACCGTGCTCTTCAAGCGTCTTGAGTAATGCTTTGGTGAGCGTGGCGTCTTTGACGAGCTCGGAGAAGGGCTTGTCGATACCCTTGGATTTGGCCCAGGGGACGAAAATCTCTTCGTCGGGGATCACGATGCCGACAATGGTGGCTTGGAGAGAGTCACCGTAGACAAAGGCTTGGGCGACGAGTTCGTGTTTTTGGTACTGGAGACGAAAATTTTAGAGGGGTTTCCAAAAAGATCGGATGCAAAGGTGGGGCCGTAAGGATAGGATGTAAAGGTGTACAAGTATAAAGACTAGGAGATAAAAATAAAACTTACCACAATCTCAATCTTCTCGGGCGCAATGTACTCTCCTTGAGCGAGCTTGAAAATGTTCTTGACACGGTCGACAATCTTCAACCTGCCCCTCTCATCCCACATACCAATGTCACCCGTCTTGCACCAACCATCCTCGGTAAGCACCTCTGCCGTCTTCTCAGGGCTCTTGTAGTACCCCTTGAATACACCAGCTCCACGGACCCAGATCTCACCACGGGGGTAGGGCTTGTCGAGAGAGGTGTAGTTCATGCTAGGAACGTCAACAAGCTTGACCTCGCAGGTGGGGACGGGGACACCAACGTGTCCAGAGGAAAGGTCGTAACGGTCAGTCTAAGCAAAAAAACCATCAGTCAACTGATACGTGCATGATTGAATAAAGAGAGAGGAAGAGGTGATCATTGTACTTACAACAGAGAGACCAGCGCAAGTCTCAGTCTGTCCGTAACCCTCAATCACGTCCGCAGAGAAACAGATCCTAAGGAAGTCCATGACATCAGCAGAGATGGGGGCAGCACCCGTAAACATGAGGCGAACATTTCCACCAAGCTTGGTGCGAATGTTACCAAACACAAGCTTATCCCAAAGCCAGTGGTTCACGGTTCCATTCGCCAACCCCTTCTTCTTGGCAGCAAAGGCAGAGTTGAAGAGCATCTGAGCAACAGCGCTCTTTGCCTTGACACCTGCCATGACTTTGTCGTAGATCCTGTTGTAGAGACGGGGCACAGAGGCAAACACGGTGGGCTTGAGCTCGGCAACGTCATCGAGGAGCTTGAGGGTGTCGCCTTGGTAAAAGCCGATACGACCACCTGCGTTGGTGAGGACGAGTTGAACGACACGCTCAAAGACGTGGGCGAGGGGGAGGTAGGAGATGTGGGAGTCGTCGCCGTTGATACCAGAGAAACGCTTGGCCTTGTAGAGCTCCTCAGCGGCAGCAAGGAAGGCAAGCAAGTTCTTGTGGGTAATGATGACACCCTTGGGAAGACCAGTGGTACCTTTGTTTTTGTAGAATGTTAGTCATGACTGTAACAATAAAAATGAGGTACTAAAACAATTAAAACTAACCAGAGGTGTAGCAAATGGTGGCAATGGTGTCGGAGGTGGGGAGAATGGGGTCAGCGGGGGTCTCGGCACCCTCACGCTCAACATCGAGAATGGACACGACCTCGATACCAGCAGTCTTTCCAGCGGCGATAATCTCTTCATCGGGAATGTCCATGACGACAATGTGCTTCAAGTGGGGGAGCTTGGGCTTGAGGTCAATGAGAATCTTTGCCTTGTCCTTGGTGACAAGAATGACGGGGAGTTCGGCCTCGGTGGCAATGAATTCAATGGCCTCAGCACCGAGGGTGTCGTAAAGAGGAACGGTGACGAGGGAGTACATGAAGCACGAGTGCTCACCAATGACCACTCGGGCCTGTTGATGGAGAAGAGACCGACATTGGAGTTGGGCGTAAGACCTCTCTTTAAGAGACCAGCACTGGACAGAGAGGAAGGAATGCCTGGTTAGCATGACGTGACGATAGTAAATTTTTTGGGGAATGCACGAGACAAGGATCCGGAAATCGAAAAATTTTCACAGAGGAAAAAGGGATACGGCCATCGGAAATGGGGGTGGGGAGGCACCCAAAAGGAAAGCAACGCAACCAAACAACACTCACCCAAGGTTCTTGACTCTCTTAAAGATCTCGTTGTAAGACTGCCAGACGTAGGGTCCCGCAACGCCGTTGATGATGGGACGGTGTCCAAGGAAAGGCTTGTTGCCTGTGGATCAAATAGAAAGTATTAATTGGCATATCCGAAAGGGTGATTATATGGACATGCATAAAACGAGAGTACTCACCAGCCTTCTTGACACCCTGAAGCAAGTTGTCGTGGAGGTTAGTGATACCTTCGGGGAACTCGACAGTCTTTCCGGTCGTAAGGAAGGCGTTGACGCGGGGCTATTGAGAGAGTAGAGTAGAGTAGAGTTGCAAAAGAAGGTTAATGACCGATCCATCATCATGATTTGACATTAAAACGAATCGATTTAAAAGAAAACAAGGTCTAGATCGCGCAGCACGTTGCATGTGCGAGACCCATGATCGCCTGAGATGACTGTATTCAATTTACCTTTCCCTCTCCAGCAATGGTAGGTGCGCCGGCAACCTCCTTTGTAAACATGGTTGAGGCAGTAGGAGGAGTCATTTGCTAATGTGTATGCGAGCAGTTGATGATGAGGTGGCAACTACTTTTGAATGGGATGTAGTGAGGTGTGGGGTGATGGGGGGGGGGGGGTGGATGGTTGGATGGGTGGGTGGTTGATGTTTCTTTGAATGAATGAATGAAAGGAAAGGGATGATTGGCGACTATTTATATACGTTTTTGTTTTTTTATAAATAATATATTTAAATATTAAAGTTATATTCGAAGAGGCCCCTTTTGTGCATTTTGTTTTTTGTTGAAAAAACCGTAATTGTAGGTGATACAAACCTTTATTATTCTTATAATTGTTATTATTATTCTTGTTATTATTTATTTATTAATATTATTTATAAATAATAATAATAATCAAATCAAAACTGTAGGTGGACAAGAAGAAAGAAGAAAGAAGAAGAAAGAAGAAGAAGAAGAAAACCCTTTTTATTTAATTGATTAGTCGATTTGCTATTGGCTCATCATAACTCTAGTGTTATGCAAGTGCTTGTGCAACAGGACAACGGAAACTTTATTAATTAGTACTTTATATATTGCACAAGGGTAGAAACCACACACAATCACACACACACACACACACCACCACCATCAACCCTCGTGAGATCATATTGTGTCACATCATTCTCATGATAAATAAATAAATAATAATATTTAATGCAAATAGGTAGCAATAATAATTCATCATCACATATACGTCATGCAGTAATGTATTAATGTAATTAATTGTTAATTATCATTTCTTTGTGTTTCATGAATAACCCTAAAAATTGATACCTAATAAATAAGAAATAAACACCTCATAGCCTATAATAGATATTTCTCTTGTTATAATGAATAATAAAGTTTCCGAGAGAAAACGTGACCTGCAATATATAGATGATAATGAGATAATATATTAAATATGTAAGTTACTTGAAAAGTCATGCATTATTATGACAGTCTTTGTCTACCCATTTATTAATTATATATATATAGGCTTATGATAATAACTATAAATACAAAAGTCTATAATAAATAACAATAGATAAATACATTCTCGATCCAAGTGATTCCATAATAATATATAGAATAAATAAAAATAAAATAAAATGAAATCAAAATCATGAGATGAGCTCAGTATAATAGGTAGTATGAGGTGATAAGATGAATAACTATAAATAAATAAAATAATATTAATAATTAATTATATGTACGTCAAATAAAGAGAAAAGAAGAAAATAAATAAAAGAGAGAAAACACAAAAGACAAACAAAGATCAATACTTGTTATTTATTATTATACACTCTTATTAGAATGTAATAAATATTTAATAATATCACTTTTTAAAATACTTAAACACTATTATTACATAGTATTACATATTTATATAATATATATTAAATATTATGTTAATACGAATAATGCTTCTATCTATATACATGAGACCATGTGACTATATACCTATAGGATTGCTCGTATGATGTATATATCGCCCAAACCTTGTAATATGTAATATGCTGTCAAAGGGGGCTTATGCATCCACAGCCACAACAACGTGTCCAAGGGTATCCCATCATCTCCGAATGAAATGGAAAAACTGCATATTGAAAAACGTTCATAATATATGTAGGGGTTGCTTTTAACAAAACTAATACTGCAAACTGCATCCGGAATAACGCCATGTCACGGAATGACCGGATTACACTTTGATGTGCATACAGCAGTCACCGGAATATATCTAATTCAACGGTGCATGGCAAATTAGTTAAATAAACTCTAAAAGAACAATATTTTTTATAAATAAATTTTAATTCGTTGTGCACGCATTACCAAGTCAATTTAATGCAGTATAGTTAACCTTGGTATAGTCCGAGTCTATGGCATTAAACGAAAAGGTTATGCTCGATAAAGGAGCAATGTCTGTAGATATCGAGAATCTGTCGGGATTGGAAGAATTTGTTTAGCGGAAAAGTTTATAGTCTGTGCAATCACGTTTTCTCGTTTTGTTGTAGGTCAAGCGCAGTGAATGTTTAATACAAAAAGAAGCCAAGTTTTTCTCTCAATACCCTCAATGTCATCATTCGACAAGAATATCCATAATAATAATAATGAAGAAAAAAGAATATCAGAATAAGAGGTTCAACCATTTCTAAACTACAAATAACAAATAAATTTATAAAAGCTTTTAACCCCCGCCCCCACAAGGGATCTTAAACACATACAAAAACCAACACAACTTCCCCACATCCAGTCATGGTTCCCTTATCCAAGACTGCTGAAACTGATGCTCCACCAACACCCTCTCAGAGCTCGGCGGTTTCAAATCAATCCAATTCCTATACCCAAAAGCAAACGTCGGCATAAACCCTACACTCCCCACAACCTCATACCCTCTCACAACATCCTCCGATCCCAACACCTTCTCTCCCCGTCCCTCACTCTGCTCCTTCAACCACTCTTCAACCACAACAGTAAACCGTCCAGGTCCAGTCCTCATCAATATATCCATCGTCCAACTCCCACTGCTTTTAATCTTTCCCGATTTTTCACCGTGAACCCGAGTCACAATCGATCTCAAGAGTTTCAGCATAAAGGGGTGACGGGGGCGAAAGGCAAACGCCCATTGACACCATTGAATTCGGAATGCAAAATTCTGATTGATCCGCTCCTGTTCAGTAAGGTGAGCCTCGGCCCCAATGAATCCCTGTATCAACGGTCCAGCCCTTGTATCGTTTAAAAGAGTGGCGTAAGGCGTTGCTCCAGATCTCTCGTAATCAAAGAAACGATGCCACGTGTCGATTTCTTGTTTAGGGTAAACGTCACTGTCAACGTAAAGTCCTCCACGAAGGTACATGACAAGGTATCTCCAAAGATCCGCTCTTTCCACGACTTTTCCAAAACCATTATAAACTTCAAGTAGTCCAGGTACAATCGCCTCGCCTTCCTCTTTCACCATTTTCAGCATATCGTCGTCGTCATAGAGAATAAGCGTAAACTCTGGGTTTTGTTGTTTCCAATTCGCAACGTTGCCTTTGACGCCGTCTTTGAGGTTGGTTTTCGAGGGGACGGTGATGTGGATCATCCGTGGAATGTAGAGATCATTGGTGATGGTTGCAGTGGAGTTTGCGACGGGGATGAAGGGCGTCATGAATGGGTAGATGTGGGGATGGGCAGTGTTTTGTTTCTCTTTAGGGGGTGGTGGAGGGCGGTCGTTATGATGATGTTCGGGTGCGGGTGCTTCATTTAAGCTTCCATCTGTTTCAAAGAAAAAGTGTAGACATGATGCCAGCATGATCAGATCAATGGATGCATGTAAAGTAGAAAAAAAAGCTACATCTTTTAATACATCCATAACCCCAAATCCATTCCTCCTTTAAATCCCATTTATCCCAATCCCCAACTCCACCCCAAAAGCATTTCACAGTCAAACCCTCAACCATCAACCTCCCCCATCTTTCATCAAATCCAATAACAACTCTCATCAAATCCAATAACGACTCTTACCTTGCACTTTAACATCCGACTCCACAGGCGCACTCCCAAACAAGAACCCCGGCGCAAACACCAAGATCAAATTACACAACACCAACAACACTATGATCGATGCACAGAGATGCTTGAATCCTAGTCTCGGCTGTTTAGTGTGATGACGGTGCTGCGATGGAGCCATGATTGCCCGTGGCAATAACAATGTCCGTTCTAAATTTTTTTTTGACCCCGCGCCAAAGCACCCTTGGAGACGTTACACGACATTCAGACTGTATCGGACAAAGGAAATGGCTTTCTCTCATAGCCATCATCGGAGCTGGTTACAACTTTCAAGGCATTTCAGTGGAGCGCCTTTATTTTTTTGAGGTCTTGCTGAGATTGTTCACTGTTTTTGCCTTCCCACAATGGATGTTGAGTGTCGGTGATGGCGGCGAATACCTTGTTAAGGTGATGACGAGATATCCAGATGATGATAATTGGAATTTCAAAGAGTATTTCGGATGACCTCGGTGAAGGCGGCGAATATACCTGCTGAGGTGATGACGAGATATCCAGATGATGATAATTGGGAATTTCAAAGAGTATTTCGGACGACCTCGGTGACGGCGGCGAATATACCTGCTGAGGTGATGACGAGATATCCAGATGATGATAATTGGGAATTTCAAAGAGTATTTCGGACGAACTCGGTGACGGCGGCGAATATACCTGCTGAGGTGATGACGAGATATCCTGATGATGATAATTGGGAATTTCACAGAGTATTTCGGACGAACTCGGTGAAGGCGGCGAATATACCTGCTGAGGTGATGACGAGATATCCTGATGATGATAACTGGGAATTTCAAAGAGTTTCCAACAATGAATACGATATCGAGTACTGGGATCGAGAGCTTTTGTTTTCCGTACATCATTGAAATGGATGAGCCGGTTGATCAAAGTAGCGAGAGTAAGGAAACGATTTCATTGTGGATGTTGTATCCAGGATCAGGTTGAATTTAACGGTGCAGACCCCAACTTTTGTCGCCGTCTTTATTCAATTGAAGGGACCTTAAGAGTTCATGCGCGCTTCGAATGAAAAAAAAAGGCTATCATCTCTAGCAAGACTTTTGACCCTCGTGCTGAAGAGCGTCCGCGATTATGACCTATTACGGGCTGGGATTTGAAAAGCTTTGATCTCGACTTTATTCTCAACAACGAGAGGATTAAAGTCCCCGTATCGATTCCCCTTGGTTCCATGCAGTCCATACCTGGGACAAATCTGGTCGTAATCGTCAGTGACAAAGTTCACATTGGACTCTTTTGCTGGGATGAGACGCAGAAAGACTTCACTAAGGCGGGGGGTGATGCGACCAACGTGTTTAAGGAAGCACTCGGTACCTTTGCTAGTGATAAAAGTTGTTAGATCTGAGTTAGGGGGCAGATATATGAAGGATACATTATACGGGCAATTGGGTTAGAGGGTTAGGGTCGGTTTCTTAATTAAATATAGATCACCTTTTTTTCACGGATCTTTTTATTTCACTCTGCGCGTTTATCGGGAATATATTTTTCATTTTCAGATTTTTTTCTTTTCTATGTACCAAAAGAAGTCAAAAGTAAATTCCACTTTATTATTTTCTGATCTTATTTTATTCATTTATTGGAACCTTATATAGACAACGGGTATTATTAATTAAATACAAGAGGGGCGATCTAAAAGTTGAATAAAGACACTGATAATTTCACCCGCCCGTCCATAAGGTTGCGAAGATATAAATAATTTCACAAACAACTGCATAAATTGACTGACAATCCAATGATGGATGCGAATACTCTATGGAGACTACCTGATCTTTGTCTGATAGAATGCCTTGCTTATCTGCCTCTTGCAGATTTACTTCGGATGCGTCGCATGAGCTCCACGGGGCGCCAACGCATCGAATCAATCACCCGGCTTTACTCCTTTGCACACAGATACGTGCACCAACTCATGAAAATACGTAAACCTTCCGATAAGAATTTTGTGCGCAAACACTCACCGTTTGTTCATCTGCCAGCAAGCTTCACCGTAGCCCTGTTCGAGCAATATGGTCTTTCCGAAATCGGTCTTCTGATGGGTCCCACCCGAATCCTTGATCCACAAGACTTGGGTGAACCTTTCGCACAAGTGATTCTTGAGAGCTTGCGCCGGACCGTTTTAGATACAAAAAAGCTTCTAAGGGTACAAAATGTCACCATGTATACCAAAGACTGTGTGGACTGCCGCAGTGGGCGATCTTGGCCAACGACATGGAGCTCTTTGACGGAATTCTAAAGCTTTTTGACAAAGCAAAGCCTGCCGGAAATTCTAGCTTTATTAGCTTTGTCTGATGCCTGTCGGTGGGATCGGCCGGTTTTTGTCCGTCGCCTTCTGGATCTGTCTGTGCCACTCTGTGATGGCTTTGTCAGGGACGCATGCTGGGGAGGTAGCATAGAGATCTTCGAACTGCTCCTGTCTTTAGGGTTGAAACACCCCCTTAGTCCTTACTATGGTCTCACTACGGCGGTGGAACGGAATCACTTTCCTCTCGTACGCCATCTAATCGAGAGCAAGGGTTTGGAACCAATGATATCGACCATCACTAGCGCAATACTTAAAGGGCATACGACCTGGCAGATTACCTCTGTTCGTTCCCAAATCAAGATGCCTTTGTCCGCTTTGCACCGAGGATGCTTCGTCAGGTCCTAACCCGACATGTTGGGTCCCTAGTATTTAAACCTGATGCTACTGCGATCACCTATGTGCTCAGCCAACCCAAGATCGCGAGCGCAATACGCTGGATGATTGGCGTAGGAGGCTCCGGGACAGCATTGACCGTTCGAGTGACTTGCTGCCCCTTTTAGTGAAATGCCAGCATACTTGGCCAGTGCTGGATGAGATGATTGAATATACTAGGACATTGCCACCCAAGCCTGATTCTCTGTTCGTACTTGAAGTATTAGAGGGTGCCAAAACTTTGAGCTCTGGCGTTTTGCAAGGATCGGAAGTTGCATGATTTCCATGCCACACGTCTCTACACAAACAACTACTCCCATCAAATAAGAATACTTTAGTAGAGCAATAATAAAGAGGGATATTTTATTCATTGAAAAGAATTTTTAACTGCCTGGTGGGATTCAAGGATCAACCTTTTGGTTGCGGAAACAGAGTAGTGAAGTGGAGGAGAGACTCAGACAGACTGTCCAAGTGGTGCAGAAACGGAATTTAAAGACGAAAGTGATATGTAATAGGATATGCGGTACATAAACGATGGATACTTCTTTGTGAGTACAATATTATCGATAAACAATTACTTGATATCGATATTGACTAAAAAGATTTCTTGAACCACTGACAACTGTAGCTTCCTGCCGTCCCAGTGGCGTAGGAGTAATTTGGAGCACGATATTCGTTGTCTTCATGTGCCGAAGCAATCGACTCATCTTGAAGAGGGTTGGGGTTGAAAGGGTCAAATGGTACTGGTACAACGTGGTTATGTGACGATTGAAAGGATGTTGGGATGAAGGGCATAGCACTGGCGGTCTCCAAGGAAGATTCTTCTTTTAACGGCATCCAGAATAACGAGAACCCAATAATTGTTGCCAATGTTTTTCGGAAACAAAAAGAACCCTAACACCATACGCCATGATTACTTAGCCCCAAAACACTGCATATCTGGCTGCTTATCAAATCATGGCTTCTCACATTCACACCCAACCTGAGATGGAGTCCGATGAACCGACCGCTGCTGGATATTACGCGTCATGGATGGCTTGACGCAGCGCCCCTTACTTTTCTGTGAAGAATAAACGCGTCAGAACGCATCGTGGAGATACAGTTTTGTCTCCTCTTCCTTTTTGTCAAACAGTTTTCTTTTGTCGTTTTTCCACTCCTTGATGTTTAATTTAGTTTAAATTTTTCCGTTATCTTGTTTATCCGCCAATCAGGGTTGGTACGCGTTGCGTAAGGTATGTTTTGTAAGTTATATTTTGTTTCCAACGTGTAAGTTATATTTTGTTTCCAACGCATTTGGTTGGTGTGATTCGTTTATTTCTTGTTTATCATTGTTTAAGTTCATTTCTTCTTATCACTGAAGCCAGTTTGTATATGAGATGTTGATGCCGCATATGGCCTACTTATTGTTGCGGCAGGTTTACCGCTTTGTGTATGGGATTTATTGGTTTACATGTCTTGAACGAGTCAGAGGCGTGATGAACGGCATCTGCCGCTAGGGGAAGCGTTTCAGTTTAAGAACGCGTATAAAAGGCAAAGAATTTTATTGAATAAAAGTAAGTGAATAAAGAAATACACAAAATACAAATTAGGGTTAGACACAACATATGCACACACATATAATTGGCATTTTTATTGAAGGAGGTGGCGCGCATATGTGCCGATTATATGGGTTATATCCCATAGGTAAAAACCGTAGACAAGTAATAACCTTTCTACTAATTTCCGATGTACGTAAGGCCCGTACGGGCCCGTACGGGTACTTGTATTTCATTATATTGTCAAATGACTTTTGAGCCGTACGGCTCCGGACGGATCGTTGTTAGTTTTTGCACCCTTCCCCCATGTTGGCCATACAGTTTCTGCATGACTGTTAATCCGTACATTTATATTGTATAATAACGGACTTATTTACGATGTGGCAAGCCATATTTGCTTTATTTGAGGCATCGTACATCATTGCATCATGAGCGTGTTGCTATAGAATGTTTATATTAATACAACTGATAGGCTTCGTTACTTATGTAATTCGTAGGCATGCCAGCGGTCAACAACCGCACCAAACTCTACTCGCACTTTTTTTGCCATCACATAAATTTAAACATCGATCTGCGCTCTAAGCAAATCTATTTTTTGCTTGATTACCAAGGATTTATAGGATTTCAAACTTAGGATATAAATTTGAAATTAGAGCTGGGTGACTATTCACAAATATTAAGCCGTACGTCCCGGCGGGGCCTCCGGCCGTACCGTATGGTCACTAAAGTCAAAGTAATTTAAATTTCAATTACGTTTATAAGCTTATCATTCATTCTAATGCGAGGTAAGTCATTAATATAATCTAGACGGCTTTTCATTTATTCTCATATACAGATGTCAATATTCACGGAATCGTCCAGAATCACGAGACCGATTAGACCTCCTGATAGGAGAACCAGAAGACTCACTCGCAGTCAGTGACAGTCTCCTACGCTTTGCAGGAGAAACAGACGCGGACGACCTTGAACGCTGACTAGTGTTTCGGGTTGATCGACGCGGCGATGACATATATGAGGAATTGTTCGATACTTCAAATGAAATGTTAAAAGTAAACAGCGTAAAATCATATTACCAGTATCCACCGATGTATGACGCTTTGATCTGCGCGGAATTTCGCGCGTGTCTGCTTTCAGGTATCAGTCTTATTGTAGTTTTGACAAAATTGCCACTTACTTCTATGTTCAGGTGCAGGTAAAAGTTGAAGCTTATCCTCTATCTCCTTCAACTGCAACAAAACCCTTTCCTCGAGCGCTTCCACTTTGTCTTCTAGACATTGCACAATTACTTCCATCTTCTCTGCCATACCCGCCTGAGCTTTGTGCATCTGATCAAAATTCGAGATAATGTTCCTTCGTGTTGCATTGTTTTCGTGCATCAGCGTTACCAAGGTGTCCCTCCCAGCCGCTAAATGCATTTGAGTGTCACCGTTGGCGCTTACAAGGTAGCAATCGTTTAAGCGTTTGAGTTCCGATATTTTGAAACCTTCCAAAATTTTTGTAAAAAAAAAAGATTCTGCGACGTGAGCATCAGGACCTACAAACCGTACGGACCGTACTGTGAAGAATTACATTATTCACATGGCCTATGGCTCATAAGGACATTCCGTCTAAGTCCGTTGAGTTCCGTTATATCCCGCGTCGACGCGTATATTTACGCGTCATATTGAATCCTCCCTTCTTTTCCCTTTGGGTTTTTTATATATACTTTTTCCCCATGTTTATAGGGTTTTTATTGAAGGAGGTGGCGCGCATATGTGCCGTTTATATGTGTGTGCATATGTTGTGTCTATTATTTATTTGTATTTTGTGTATTACTTTAATATGAGAGATTTCTTGATTTAATTTGTACATGTTGAATTAAGTAGTTGATATTGAGTTGATTCCCCATCCTCTATCTCACGCGCGTGGCCTCGCCGTGATCTCCCTTCACTCCTTCTTGGATGGCAGCCCACCCCTCTACCCCCTGCCACCTGGTGAAGCCGCAATCCAGCTGTTTGAAGCAGAAGGCTGCGATGGGAGCCCAAGGGTCCTCCTCATTGTCAGTGTCCTTTAGCTTAGGCTTGGTCGGCTACATTCCACCTCTGATGATCCCCGAGCCGGTGATCGACGCTGCAGGCAGGTGATGAGTGAGGTTACCCTGTGCCAGCTCGTGAGGCAACGAGATCATCACGTTCCAAAAGGTGCCATAGCAGGAAGGCAAGGAGGCTTTCAGCCATCCCCGATCGCCAGGAGACGATCTGGTGCTCATATTGGTTTATTAGCAAGGTAAGTCGACATAGAAGATACTAAACACGTTCCCTTCTCCCTTTATTAAGCAGAACCTCGCGATCACTCACCCACACCATCGCCAAACAACAACAACATCACTTAGATTCAGGAGTACATCCTGTCCCTAGGTGCTCTGTGGACTTGCTCTGCTGGAGCAACTCCTTTACTCTTCTCCCCTACCCCCTAGTCGAAGCTAGGTAGGGAGGGATGGGTCAAGAGAAGATCACAGTGGGGGCCCAACCTAAAATGGGTGTTTTGGTGAGTTCTCGTCGGTTTTTGCTTATTTTTCGTTGTTTCTTTTGCAAACCCGACATCACCTCCGCTCTGGACCAACCTGGACGCGTTCCCCCGCCGAAACTGGACCTCTGGATGTGTTCTGGATGTGCCTGGATCTCCTACCTCTCTCCATGCATGCCTGGAATCATCTCGTGTCACCTACCATTGTTCTGGCCATTGTTCCATTTTGGGGCAGTCTGGGATGATGGAAGGGCACCAGAGACCACACCATCACTGCATCACCACTATGCCGCGTTCTCACGCCGCGTGGGTCATGCTTAAAGTGATACCTACCTCTCTAGATTGAGTCCCTGGACTCTTACCTTATCTACTGAGAAACATTGGCTATTAGAACTCGATCCCTCGACTTCTAGGCCTCACCTTGCTTCTAAAGCTAAATCCGAGCGTGTTCTACACACCCTCGTCAAATTTCGAGCTTCTAGCTCGTATTTTTCATATTTGACTTAGTATAGTCAATGATACTATGTAGCGTACCTTTGCGGTGCACTACATTTCTCACAAAAATACTTGTCCCACACCATAGCTAGGCCAGAAATCCGAAGCCAGTGATGGTGGTGTGAGAAGTCAAGAAAACGCACCCTATTGCGGTGCTTGAAAACGATTTAGAAAGGTCTACGCGACCTATTTAAAGTTCAAAAGAGTTTTCGCTTTTAACTTTTGTTTTGACGACAAAATCTCTGTCTCCCCTTTTTATGTGGGGGACTTAGAAAATATTTCGAAAATAAAAAGATTTGGTACCCACTATTATAGTGGATACCAAGATCGACACAAACATAATAATAAAGACTTTGACAGAAACCTTTATTGACAACAGTCTACAACTACACAGAGTAAGTGCATTAAGGCTTCCCGACCACTTCCTTACCCATTCCTTCCCCCCAGTGTCCCCTTCCCACAACGACAAGAACTGGCGGGATCGAGGCAATGATAAAGGGAGGGTTAGCAAAGATTACCCTCGCAAAGATGGGGGGAAAGTCAATAAGACAAGACCCAAACTCACCGGGTCTGGTATCCCAGAGAATGCCCGTCTCTTCCAGATCAAGGCTGGGAGAGACCTTCCCTCCATCACCGAGCGATCCAATGGCATCATCTCGGAATTCCGGGCCACCTGTGCTATCTTTGGGGTCCCGCTCTGCCAGGAGAACCTTAGCCGGTTCATTAGGAATCAGAGGCCTAAAGGGAAGGGACAACTTTCTGAACCTTACCTCAATGATGAGGAATGCCGCAAGCATAACCTCACCATACTTGACCCTCGGGCTACGGTCGGTCAGCACCAGAAACTTCTTTCTGGCTCAATGGTGTCGACCTCTCGCCCATCACCATCCAGGGACGATCCTGTCTCCAAGAAGACTCCTGCCGCCTCTTTTCCCGACCCTCGTCGCTCTGATGCAGCCGGCACCTCCAGTGGTCGTCACCCCAGCCGAGACTCTTCTCCAATGGATGAGGATGAAGTCGTTCATCCCTCACCAGGGGGTAAACTAGCTCCTCGCCTCAACAAGCTCAAGGCAGGCCTCGAACCTGCCACCTCTGAGCATCCAAAAAGCAAAGGAAAGGGACCCCTCCTCGAGCATGAGTATGACGAGGTCTTCCTCCGCCCTAAAGCGAATGATCCCTTTTCCTACGAAGGAGCTCACTGGTGCTGCTCGCGATCATGCCATCCACCAACGTCGCGAAGGTTGTCTCAGCCCCCGCACCTTGGTCACTGTCCGTCCAAAGGCACCTGCTGCCTCTCGCGATGCCCCACCATCTCCGTACCCTGACGACTCCTCGTCCTCTCGCCACGGATCCTCCAGTGCCAACCCCCGCGAGAAAGAACCCGGCAGCAATCGATATAACGTTGATGCCGTTCTCTCTCTCGTCGAGCGTTTGAAAAGCCTGGGTATTGAGGTCACCATCAGTGAGAGTAAACTCAAAAGCAACTCAACTTACCGTAATGAGAAGCTTGTTTCCTTCACTGCCCTTGTCGACGATCGTCGTAAACACCTCTACAAAACCATTAGTGGGATTAGGGAGCTGCTTGTCGACTGTACCTCTGAGCTTCAATCGCTCCTTGGTACTCGCCAACCCACCATCCGACTGCTTGAGGACGAGGATGCCTACTCTGATGCCGCTCTCGTCTCCATCCGTCACGATTGGAACAGCGTTCTTCTAGAAAGTCAGCTTAAAGTGAAAGAGGCTCGTAA